>CAKOAT010077377.1:208675-292826 GCA_932364175.1 Eruca vesicaria subsp. sativa
CCCGATATGGGGGGGAGGAGAGGCTGGTGTGCGTGGTAGATATTTATCTTGTAGCCAAGGCTGCCGTGGTTCAGATACTGGAGGTTCAAAGATTAAAGCGTAGGAATAAGTACATAAATTTTTTTACAAAGAGTAAGTTGTCAAAGTCATAAAGAATTAGTTTACGTCTCCTTTGGACCAATTTTTTTTTTCTTTTTCTGACTTCTTTTGGTTACATATGATGATGATGCGGTGGAGTGTTCAGAAACACTAAGATTTTTGGGAGATCTCCTGTGGTTGATTTGCCATTAAATTCAACTGGCGTCTTCACCATTATTTCTTAAAATCGTAATGGTTGAGTAATTAGGAATCAAGAGGTTGCATCAAGACTGTGTAGTGAAAGAATGTAGGAGATACGTAACTACTGACTTTTGCAATTACACTGCATTTACAGTGTGAGCTAATCATCCAGTTGGGAGGCGTGTAGGCACCCTGCAACGATAAACTTTAATTTGTAAGGTTATAGCTTCTTAAATCCAATTTTTTTTTGTTAATTTTTAGCAGTTTGTTATTTATAAACTTGTCTTCTAAGCGTATATGATGTGTCAATATAGGTTATATAAGCTCTGAAATGTGTCTAATTTTTTTATGAGATGTGCAAGTGTTCATAATTTTCTGTAATGGTAACTTCTTAATTTTATTATTTTGTGTTAATTAATTATTATCAGTTTGTTGCTTATAAATTTCTCATCTAAAACCTTCTATATGTGGCAATCATTTTTTTGAACAGATTCTTATATATGTGGCAATCATACACCAAAGTGATATAAGCTCCGACCTTTGTTTAAACAAAGTGATATAAGCTTTGCTCTTTGTTTATTTTTTAGAAGTTGTGCAAGTGTTCATTAGCTCTGTAGTTTGTGTAATCTTATATGAGTTATGAAAGTGTTCATAATTTTCTATGATGGTATCTTCATAATTCTATTAATTTGTGTTAATTATTATCATTTGTTACTTTAAATTGTGTACACTAAAACATCGAAGATGTTGCAATATATGTAATACAAACTATGCACCTTGTTTAGTTATAAGTTGTGCAAGTGTTAATTATTTTATATGAAATATAAGGATGCATGAGAACAAACTTTACAAAAAAGTAAAAAAAAAAAAACTTTACAAAAAGATGATCGTCGGTTTGATCTCTGAAACCTAAGGTAAGAAGACAACTTAACGGACTGAAAATGTGTGTAAATCTTAAAAAAATTCTGCAAGTTGGGTAAAACATAAATCATTCTATAACTGGCCATTATATTTTGAAGAGCCCAAATCCATTTTGTCAAAAACTCAAAATATCAGAATGTGACAAACCGAGATGAGAATTAATTTTGTACGGTTTGATTTCAATTAGTAAATGCTGACATGGCTTTTTTTACCCCCCCCCTCACAAATGCTGATGTGGATGCATGAGAAGAGAGAAAATTCAACTTTATTGTATAAGATACTATATAACGTATTTCCAATTACATTCTAAGATATCTAATAGTAGAAGCGACTCGAAAAAGAATCTTATGAATAATAAATTAATAATATATTAGATATTCTGGTATTTATCGAAATTCAAAATTTGATTTTTTGATTCATAATCATAGGACATTTTTATATTTATTAAGGGTGGATATTATGCTAATATAACGAAATATATTTCAACGATCTTATAACTAATAATTATGTCTAGTTTATGATGATTTATGTCTGCCTGCATCACTTTGAACTATTTTATGAAATTCACGGTTGATGGTATTCCTTGCATTATATTAAAAGTTTATCCTAAATCTTTTTTCTGCTAATTTTTTATAATTTATTTATTTTTCTGGAATTCAAAATCCAAAATTTTGGGTATAAACATTAATAAACTCTTAATCAAATCACTAAACTAACAGAACTTTCACCAGCACATTTATATATTACAAACGAAAAAATAACCAAGACCTATATACAATATGTAGCTGAAAGAAGAGTTGGTTACTTAAAGAGACACATTTTGTCTATTGTTTGCACATAAAGACACATTGTGCTTGCAAGACACATTATTTTGGAGTGTAGTGTTTGATTAGACATTTGTGTCCCTATGCAGCTCAACACTACATCTTCACATCTCTCTTCTCGCTAGTAACACCTTTTTTATCCACACCTCTCCTCTCCTCTCCGTAGCTCCATTGTCCACTACTTTCAGTCCATGACACAACACCTCTCAAGTCCCCACCTCTATTCACACCTCTCTTCTCTCCTCGACAATCCATGACCACAACACCTCTAAAGTCCACATCTCTTTTCTCCTCTCATGACCACAACATTTCTCCTGTCCACAACACCTCTCAAGTCCACACATCTCTTCTCCTCTCCGCAGTCCATGACCACAACACATCTCAAGTCCACACCTCTATCCACACCTCTTTTCTCCTCTCATGACCACAACACTTCTCCTGTCCACACCTTTCCTCTCTCTGCAGCTTCACAGAGAGAAAATTGTGGACAAGATTTTGTAAAAACATGTGTGGTATGTACACAAGTTAAGTCACCCCTGTATTTGATACCCAATGCTCTTAACGGAGATGCAAGTGAGCCCATTTCTTCAAAACAACAAATGAAACAATCAAACCTGATTTTACTCAATTTCCAACTCATTAAAATAAAATAATCAATGAAGCTTTCTGTTTAAGATATATTACTAGTAAGCCATAAAGATTATCTCTTCATCTTCAGCTGTTATTCAAGTGAAACATCTCTTCAAGGTATTGTGGACACGATGTTTTGTGGACAAGGTTTTGTACAAAAATGTGTGAACATGGCCTTCTAAAACTTAAAACCCATATCAAAAAACATGAAACTTTCTTTTGAATGAGCTTACATGATTGTTTCTCCACGATCAGTGATGTTGAAGTTCTTCCTTGTGAAGAAAGAGAGAATCTCTCCAGAAACTTGCTTTGGCTCCTTGACTCCTTCTCCTTCGATAACAACAAAGGTCTTCCTCACTATCTGAAAAAAAAAAATTTCAAACATTGGTTTCAAGAGTTTGATGGTGAAGTTAGAGAAAGAGACCAAAGTTCAAACCTTTGATTTAATGGAGTGTTTGATGAGAGACCAAAGACCTGGACTTGTATATGAGCAATCTTTATCTACCTAAGTTGTTGAATTTTAGAATGAGCAAGAAAAAAATTGAAATAGAGCTAAAGAACAAACCTCTTAAATCGATTACGTAATTGCTATGTATTTTCTTGTCTTAAAATTCCATCTCCAAAGAACACCTTCAGATTTATGAAAATAAACTCCAAAAAACAAAAGAACCATCGCTTGTCTTCCTCCCCCATTAAGAATACGAGTTTCTGTTATAAAATAAAGAAATATATATACAGATACAACCAAAGCTATGTAGCAAAAATCGTTCTTGAGGATATGGATTACAGATGATGCGCGAAATCTGGACTGGGATTGGATAAAGGGTGTTTCTCTTGAATCTATTAGAAACAGCGAGAAAGTCGGTTCCTTTCGGAGAGACTACGGATCTTAATCTTCGTCGCGTCTGAGATGAGGGTCAAGTAATTGGGATTTTAAACGGAATTAGGGTTTGTAATTTGGTAAAGGGAGAGTTTGAGTTAGATCAGCTCCCGTCTTGTTTGAGATAACTCTTGTCACGATGAAACTTGTTGTCTTTTTGATTAGAGGGTATTGGTGTCTTTCACACATAATAAAGTGTACACCAAGTGCAATGTGTCTTGAATTGTAATAAGAAAGTGATAAAGTGTCTTAGGGAGTAAAAAAATCCTGAAAGAAAGAGTGTATATAGAAATAAATTTTAGCAAAATAACTAAAATTTATAAACCGACGATAAAAAGCTAACAATACATATTGAGGCTTATTGATTTTAGTGCCGCTAATTACTATCCCAATTAGTCAGATAATTAAACTGAAACAATATTTTCAAAACCAATCCACATTCATCAGACCCAATTGTAATAACAATTACTATTACTATAGTAGTAAAATAAACACTATTTAATTGAGAATTACCCAATAGTCTGATATCTTAGCATACGCATTTACTTCATACGGCATGCCAGCGAAAACATCAACATGAATTAAATAAGGAAAAAATTACATTGGAGGCCACAATGTCATTTTCTAATTTCATTCTAAGGTACTTCATGCTTGTTAGACACTTTTTGTGACAAAAAAACTTTGATATCCTTAACTTAAAAGAAACAAAAAAATAAATAAAGAAAAAAACAATAGATTTTAATTCAAAATACATACTTTACTAAATTATAGAGTTCGACAAAAAAACATCACCTTATCCAATAAGGCTAAGGTGTTTCAGGAGTTGAACCATAGAGATAGTGGAGAAGATGAGTTAAAGAGAGATGGGATTGGGGTTTTAGATTCAAATTCTGGTATGGTGGTGGTGAGTAAGGAATGAGTCGAGTCGATGGAGAGGATGTGTTGTATTTGCCTTTTATCCGGTGGTGAGTGAGGAACGAGTCGTTCCGTCTTCTTCTTTGCCGTTACGTCACCGGACCAAGCTCCTCCACCACGGGATCGCCTTGTCGATGCCTTTCGTCGTTAAACACCACCTTCGAATCATCCCACCGCGCTCAGATCCACTGCCGTGGCCGTTCGAAGTTGAGAAACTCGGAGTCGCAGTGAAAGCTCGATCCATTATTTTTCTTGTATTTTCATAAATTTATAAAAACGTGGATAGATTAGCATCTACATCCACAAAATAATTTTTATTTGTGGACCCATTGGTTTTGTAACAGAAAACTTTGTCCATGTCCGCATTTTATCAAAAATGAGATAGAGAAGTTTATCCATGTTTTATCATGTATGTCGATGTTTTGATTTTTATATATTTGTATGCATATCTACATTTTTATGTTCACGTATTTTTATATATCACCAGCTAACATACATACCATCTTAACATCACTGTCCATATATCGCCTGTCCACACATCACCTGACCACCACACATCACCTGATCATATATCTCCGTCCACATATCACTCGTCCATACATTATCCAACCACATAAAACGTTCAAAATACAAAATTGTCTAGAATCTATTGTTGGCCCACAAAAAAGTGCCTCAAATGTAAGATGTGCTTTTAAGTGTAAAAAAAAGTTAAAAAGTGCCTCTAAATGTAAGCAACTCTTAAATAAGTAAAATAAGAGAAAATGTCCACCGGCTTAAAGCTTTGAAAATGGTTCCCTGTCATTTGTTCTAATAAGAATTTTTTTTACTTGTTGGGACACTTTTTATCTTTTGAATTACTTGTTGGGACACTTCTTACTTGTCCCATACTTCCTCTCTAGTGTTTGTCACTTATACCCTTATGCTAGGAAATCAGAAATTCATTGTTAAACCAAACCGGTCGGGACACTAAAGCAAACCGGTTACCTCTGTTCCCCAACTTTCAACCCTAATATTGGGAACGAAACACGCCTCCTCTCCCAAACGGCGATTTTGAAAACCCTTTTCATTCCCTTCGCCATTCTAGATCTATCGAAGTTCTTCACCACTGTAAATTCACTCCTACACAATCTGACGCTTCGCAAGCATACGAGACATGCAAAGTCTGAGTATTGATCTCTTTTCTATGCGTTCTCTCTCTCTCTCTCTCTATTTTTTGAGCCGCTGTATAGATTACTTCGATCGTTTGCCTGAGTGTTGATCCAAACCCTATAATTTCAATTTTGTCGAAGAAATTGTTTGTGTATGTTCATGTCTTTAGAATTCTTACTTGTTGGGACAGATCTGTCTCTAAATTATCAATTATCATTCTTGAATCTGTCTCTTTATATCTTCGATTTGGACTCTGTTTTTGGAGACATGCAAGTTGTGATTTTGTATGGATTCAAGTTTCGATTTCTGCCACTTTTTATTTCCCGACTTCGATTTCTGGTTTTTCACTTTCCTATTTTGTTATTTCCTTTGTGTTTAGGGAAGGATTATTTCGACGAGGTGACAGCAAGCCACCTTCCTGACCTTCGACTCCCCCCCTAGACTCTTCGCCATAGACAGGTTTCCAAAGGGACGCGTTAACATATACTCCAAGCCTGTTCTTCTAGCTTCCATCAGTTATGTGCTACGTGACACCGTCGAGTTCCAGTATATCAAGGACTCTTGCTTTGGCAAGTTGTTTGACCTCCCAGCTATTCAGTGTCATGTTTCCTGCCAGTTAATACACTCCTTACTGTCAAGACAACTAGTTTGTGAAGACAAACACACTCTCTGGTCTGTTTTCGGAAGGGATCCTATTAGGTTCGGCCTTCAAGAGTTTGTCACCATCACAGGATTACCGTGTGGAGCCTTCCCTGTAGGTTACAACCCAGATTGGGAAGACCAGAGTAAAGCAGCACAAGACCCAGACTGGATCAAGTTGATAGGCAAGAAGAAATTCATCACAATTGCTGACCAAGCTTGAGACTGATAGAAACTTGCCAGGGTGGAAGAAGCTTCGCCTAGCTTTGATTATTATTGTTGATGGTGTCCTCATTGCACATCAACAAAAGTCACGGGCAACTCTGAAGTATGTCAAAATGGTACAAGATGTAGATGCTTTCTGCTCACACCCTTGGGAAAGAGAGTATTTTCTGAAGACAATTACCTGCATGAAGCCTCCAAAGTATGTCTCTGGAAAATGTGAAGACCCTATCGCAGCACTCGTTGATATGCTAAATCAAGAAACTTTCCGGCTTCAAGGATTTCCCCTTGCACTACAACTACTTGCATATCAAGCTATTCTGAAACTGCAGTCAACAATCTCAATCCATGTTGAGCCCAATCAGTCATTGAACTTGACTCTGATCATCTTCCTGATTACCCAGCACCATCCCAGAATGACATACTACGCACTGAAGCTGACCCACATGTAAATTCACAAGTCTTTATCCCATTTTATTTGGTTGTTGATTTTTCCATATTTGTCATGAAGCTGATCATTAACCACCCGATTGTCTATTTTGCATCTTGCTGTTACATCGTTGATACCAATACAGAGTCAACCACAACCTGGATGGGGAGTTTGGCCAGATGTTTGTAACGATGAATGGGTGTTATACATGGAGCAGCTTATTGGACATCAGATTTTTCATAAGCATATTTGGCATGGAGGAAACACATCTCATCCCCTCTTCTCTCTCTCACCAATTGTTGTCCCACCTGTCATTCACAAAAAATGTCTCAAGGCCAAACCAACTTCATGCAAAGCGACTCAACCAAGAAAGTCTGCAAGGAAGGTTTTCACTTCCCGTAACCAGAGATGAATCAGCAACTATTTTCCTCGATCTGTTTCAGCCAGGGATGACAAAGTAATGGAAATGCTTTCTGAAGTATTAGGCATAGTCTCCAGCCTTCAGAAAGAGTCAAAGCAGGTGTCAAAGCAGGTGCGTTTTTTTGCTAAAGCGCAGGAAGAAGCATTCTACCACCAAGAGCTCTGCCTTCCACATTCTCATTGGCCGTACAAAGAAAGGACAACCGTCCCATAGAGGAATTCAGACTGAAGCCCAAGACCAAACTTCTGACAAGGGGTGTCAAATTGATCTTCTAGATGCAACATCTCCTAAGAAGACAATACGTTTTTAGTTTGCATAGTCTACTGAATTAATCCTTTAAATTGGAAAATCCCAAACTATTGTTTCTCGCCTATATCTCATTGTTTCCCTTTACTTATCATAGTTCTCCGTCCCTATGGAAGAAGAGGACCAGCTTATCAAGTCCCCTGTTTTCAGCCAATATGGTGTACATTTCTACGGCTCAACATCCACAACTTCCCCTACCAATGAGATAGCCCCGTAACCTCTGATATCGGTCCTCAACGTCCCGTCCACAACCCACACTCACCTGTCCACACATCACCATCACACATTCCCTCTCCCATCCACAAAGTTTCACATATCCACAACCCAAACCACCACCTTTGTCCCGTCCACAACACACCTTTACATACACCCATCCAACCAAATCCCACTTCTCCCCCTAACATGCGCACACGTTCTGTGATATAGGACTCTAGCGCTCACCCTAACAGTCCAGAAATCCACCACATTCTGTTCCATGGCTTAGAGATATTTGACCCCATCAGCCCTGATCCTCCTTCTATTGGTCAACCGAAATACGACACTTCAACAAACCAAGCCTCGCAATGTCAACTCCCTTTCACCCCCGACACGTCTCCCAACAAAAGCGAAGGTAGTCTTTCTGGTTTCATAGGTCATGCGCGAACAGTCAACGCATTCTCAGCAACCGCTACATCCAAACCTTTAGTCACCAACATCCAGGTCAACACACAGGTACCGTGGTTATCACCCATATGCTGTGTTATAAACTCTCCTTTGTTGAGTCTTATATATCAAACTCTTGTTCTTTCTTAATAGGCTCAACAAAATGAAGACTGTGGCTTCGTGGGCTTGAGCCAAAATGAAGGCTCCCCCGAGAGACCTCGGCCAAGACATGTTCCGTCACAAAAGGAGGACAGTGACATCGTGGAACTTAGTGAAGGATCTCCCGAGAGACCTCAGTCAAGACATGTTTCGTCACGGGAGGAGAACCAACTTGCTCATGAACTCAACCGCGTCAAAACTATTCCAGCAGTTGACCTTATCACCCCACTACCTCAAATCCAATGGGATATTTTCCAAAGAATAATTGCCAACAACAAGGATGTGTAAGTCCAAATAAAAACAATCTCCTCCTCCAACTAGCACAACCTAAGGATTTGTCTAGATTAACTTACACACATTTTTCTTGCAGGTTTCACATAACACCTTCACATTTTGAGTTTACCAACAACTTCCTCCTCCAACTAACACAACCTAAGCACTGGACATCAGCTTATGTACGCTTATCCTTCACCACTCCTAAATTACTTGTTCTTCTTTTTTTTTGCCTTTTGTGTTTTCTCACTAATCTCATTTACCATGCAGTACATGGATATACTCATGTACATGCTAGCTGAAAGGCATAGCCGTCTCTTTCAGGAACAGAAGTTGTCCTTCACGCCCCCTTTCTCTTACATTTGGAATCAAGCTCAAGACCAAGAAATTCAACGCTTCAAGTAGGAAAGCAAGTTTCGACTGGGGGGAACCGATCACTGAAATTGTCCTCCATCCAGGAAGGAAATGGATGGCAGATGTGGTCACTGTCTACACTCCAATGTTATGGGCCAATAAACACTGGGATGGTTTGGCTATCAACCTTGACTTGGGTTTTGTTGAAATCCTAGACCCACTGCCCACGCTTTACAGAGACAACACTGTCGGTCGTTTCATGGCACCCATTCTGAAGGCATTACCCTATCTCGTGAAGAAGGTGGCAAATTACGACCTTACTCAGTTCCGTGGTCTTTAACCCTTTGGATGGTCTCGTGTTCCAGACTTGTACATCAACGAAAGAGGAGGTGACTGCGGTCCAGTTTCTGTCAAGTTCATGGAAATGCACGCACACGGCGATCCCGAACCTCACATGTCCACCTTCACAGACAGCACAGTCGATGCCTTCCGCAAGCAGTATGCACTTGATATATACAAGACCATCGTCATGCCCTCGTACTACTCTCCACGCTCTTACTTCATTTGAATGGAAGTTGCAACTTCTATCTTCTCATCTTTAAAATCCAGCGAGACTAATTTATGTGTTTTAGGAGTATTTTGTGTTTAATAGGGTGTGGAACCCCTCTTAACCATGTTAAACTTATGTACTACCTTTCTGGTCCACTATCGGCTGTCTAATATCTGAAACTTATGCAACTCCTTCTCTATCTACTATCATCTTTGTTTTAAAATGTCAATTTCGAAAAAAATCACATCTTCAAAATGGTGAATCTTGTCAATTACCAAATTTCAAGTCAATAACAACAACCATGACACATGCAGTTTTGCTTTTTAACATATGAATCATATACTAAAGGTTTATATGTGGACAGACACAACACTTGTGGACGGGAATTATATACAACTGTTCATGGAATATTGATATCTAACCAAACACAAACCAATATCGGTTATCCAATTAAATCCAAATCTAGCCAATTTCAAATTTTTATGGAAGGAAATGTGGACAGACGTGTCCATGTGGATAACCTTACAAACCTGATGTGGATAGAGGGCTGACCACAATATCATTCTGGTTTCCTACTAACCGGTTTTTCCTGATAAAACCGAATCAATCCAACCAATTTGAAATTTCTTTTTTGTTAAGGACATGTGGACAGATTACTTATATGGACACCCTTTACAAATCATATGTCCATAGGGTCCTGACCACAAATTCATTCCGGTTTCCTACTAACCCGAAATCCCAATCAAAATAATACCAAATCAAACCACCTCCATACCTTTTATAAGCGAATGCCGATTGATACATGTTCTCCCGATCTACAATTAAGGATCCCAATTTCAAAGTTTCAAAATTGGTTTTACTATCACTGGCTTAGCACTTCTTCCGTCAACCTAACGATGAGCAGTTCTTCCTCCTCCTCCCGTCAAGAAGCCCGCAGGCATGTGTACGGTGTTCCAACAAAATGTTGGTGTGGCCAACCCCTCGATACCTGGGTCTCAGAGACTAAGGAGAATCCTGGTCGCAGATTTTACAGATGCCGAATTGCCCTACAGGTTTCTCTATTCTCTCCAATTGAACTTAGTATTACCTTCTCTGCATATAATAATATTATAAAAAAAACCCCAAAATCTTTGTACTCCATGAACAGCACAAAACAGAGAGCCATCTCTTCAAATGGATAGAGGAAGCCCTTCTTGACGAGATACGAATTGTAGACGCCAAGCACATGGATCTACTTAATGACTTCCAAGCACTTACCATTAAAACACAAGCTCAGCTCGATTCACAGAGAAATTGGATTGGAAGTCGTGATGAACAGCTCAAGAAAGAAATGTTGCAGATGACTACATCCATCGACGAGGCGACAAAGAAGATGACATAACAAATTGATGCAGAGCTCGACACCCGCATCAACACGACGCTCCACACCGACGGCCCCTTCATAAAGACTGCAGCATTTGTGGCCATTTGCGGAGCTATGTCTTACCTCTTTTGGAAGCTCGGTTAATTAATTAACTTCTTCGTTTTGAGGCAATATAGTGGGAACTCTTACTCTCATCTATCCTTATATTGTATCTCCAACTTCTGATATTATGTAACTCCACTATCTACAACTTATTTGGCTTAAGTATTTTGACTATACTTGACTTCCCATGGAGTTTGGCTTTGATATTATGTAAGTCCATGGAGTTTGGCTTTGATATTCTTTGTCTCAAGTATTTTGACAACTACGGTGAGGACCTTTGTAAGGGAAGTTCTTTTTAATTACTGTCCACAACTCCATCTCTCAAGTATTTTGTCAACTTCCATGAGGTCCTTTGTAAGGGAAGTTCTTCTGGATTACCATCCACAACTCCATGACTTATGTAGTCATTTAACAAAGCATGTTTTGTAATTGCTTTCACAAAACACCAATCAAAATTCAAAATGAAATAGATGCAAAATACCATCCACAAATCCATAGTCTGAGATTTGACAACTTCTTTTTAATTACTTATAGAGTCATTCAACAAAGCAAGATTTTGTAAATGCTTTCACCAATCAAATTTCATAATGATTAGATGCAAAATACCTTTCAAACAAAGTAAATCATTGAAACACATTCATAGCTAAAATAAACATTCAACAAGTCATCGCCAATTAGTAAACCAAAACAACCTTCCTCCCTTAAAGTAATCTTCAAAATAACAGTCCCCTAAAGATGAAAGTTCCACCTTTCAAAACACAAATAAACTTCCGAAAGTTATCATCCACTCCGTTTGCTCTCCCAACTAAAAAAATTCACTTTTCCCCACCAAACATCCAACCTGCTTTTAAATTGGGTTTGTGCAGTTGGTCCGGTTGTGCCCTCCAATACGACACCGACCACACTTGTTTGGTGCCACCTTAGTCTTCTTTGTCACCTGAACACAACACATGTGTTAGGAAAATCATCATATTCACACTTAAATTATGGTTTATGCACATTAAAATAGAAGAGTACTCATATTCATCTTACCGGAAATTCCCCCGTAGATAAAATCATGTTTTCCTACGGCGACCGGGTTCTCTCTTTGTAACAGGAGGATACAACACCATCTTCTTTATCCCCTCCGGCATTTCCACATCACGAGGATCTCCTTCTAGACTTATTATCCCAGCATATGTCTCCCTCCATGTCGATCTCTTATAGCAGTGACCCACAAGAGTCTCATAAGGCACTCCTAAACTGTCCGCAGCCAACATAGCGTGTCCACATGGTATTTTAATTTTATCAAAATACTTGCAGTCACACTGATTTTTCGCTAGGTGCACACGTTCTTTTCCTCCAAATTTCCCTATTATTTCACAAGTCCACTCTGTTGAAGAATTCATTTTACTCCCCTTCATTGTTGCCATGTTCTTTGTCATCTCCTTGTCCACCTCCACACTAACCATACCCCTGTGTTTCGATGACTTCTTCCTCCTTGCACTGAACCACCTTGTCATCATCCTTTGAATGAATTTAACCAACTCCATAATAGGTGACGTTCTCCCCTCCACGAGAGCATGATTCAGCTGTTCTGCTATGTTACTAGTCATGATGTTATACCTGTCTCCGGGGAAGTTTACTCTTGTCCAATGAGCAACACCTATCTTACCCAAATACACTCCACACTCACTTCTCTGAGACCTTACTTTGCTGTACGTTTTCGTGTACTCTCGATGACGGTAAGCCATTGCAATTGCTGTAACCATTTTCGCCAAGTTCTTGCTAACGAGAGTTGACGTTTTGCGCCAAATGAACTATGCAATAACCGTGATTAGCAGATGGATAAACACGTTTCACAGTTGTTGCAATGCATGTTGCACGGTCAGATATGATTGCAAGCCTGGGCGAATCACCTAAGATCCTCTCCAACTTCGTCAAAAACCAAGTCCACGCCTCTTCATCCTCACTGTCCACAACAGCATAAGCTAGTGGAAAAATCTGAAAATTAGCATCTTGTCCACTAGCAGTCAATAACACCCCTTTGTACTTTCCTCCTAAATGTGTTCCATCCACAACCAGCACAAGTCGAAGCTGCTTGAAACCACTAATAGATGCCCCAAACACAAGAAAAGGATAAAGGAACCTCTCATCACCATCATCATCTACCTCTGTTTCAATGTCAGCTACTGTCCCCGGATTGGCCATTTTTAACATGTGCAAATACTGAGGCAGTTTCAAATATGATTCTTCTTCAGACCCATGAATGTCGATTAAAGCCTTGTATTTTGCCCTATAGCATTTCATATACGAAGCAGGTACACGAAGATCCTCTAGAACCAGCTTCTGAAATTCTCTCGGAACAGGCCCTTTTCTAGTATCACCGAACTTCGAACGATACACAGCTGCAATCACACGCGATGTAGCTTTGCTTTGATACCCCTGCCTAAATTCTATTGGACAGCTATGATCTAATTGTGCTTTCATGATCTCGTAATAGCCACATCCCCTTATCTCATGTGCTGTCACACGCCAATCACATTTACTGTCGGGGCACTCAACAACAAATGAATCAACTTTGGTCCTTGTTTGTTTGAAACGGAACTGATTTTTAATAGTGTATATGGCAAGAGAAATCTGGCAGTCAGCTTTGTTCCCAAACACCTTCCCAACATAGATCCTACCATCACTTTCCTCCAAATCCATGTCTGGTATCTCAGCTGCAGCATAGTTTGTATCATCAAAAAGTGGTGGAATATCAAACTCTTCATCATCTACCTCATCAAGCTTCCTTGTTTGAACACCTTCACTCCTGTCCACACTTGGGTTACTGTTGTCTCCAGACCCCATCGACGGATTATACCTCTCACCCTTCCACGGGTATTTGTCATCACTAGAGTCACTTTTTCCATTGATAGGAACACCGTCCTCAGCCACATCGTTAAAGCCGTCTTTTGTGTTACACGTGTAACGGTATGGACCTGTTTTACTGCTGACGTTTTGCACAATCTCATCTTCATTGTAAATAACATTTACAGCATTAGAGCCATCATAGTCACCATCTAGAAGTGGACTCCAGAACTCTTTGTCGTATCCTCGAGGTCTCACGTCTCTATCGTCAACCTCATCCACATCATCACTACCACCCAAACTACTGCCGCTTAAAGCTGCTTCTTTATTTCCTAACGAACTCCCATCCTCTCTTATTTCTTCCTCAACTCTCTCCACCTCACGTACAAACTCAACATCATCCAAATTCACAATAAGGGCTTTTGGAACTGCTTTGTGCACAAATTCACGCCTCAAACCAGAAGCAACATTACAACCAGAAGCAGAAGACCCACCACCTCTCAAAACAGAACCAACGTTTGAAGTTCCCTTCTTTGTAAAGGTACCAGGAGTTACAAAACCCATCCCTGAATCATCAATGTCCTCCTCCTCGTCTCTCTTCCTCCTCTCAAATCCAACAAACAGATTCATAGCTCCTTTCACTCTTAAGTGCTGCAGGAAGTACCTTATCGCTCCATCACTTGTTAGTAGTACCGGTGGTGTTCTTATCCCTGTAGCTAACTCCAAACTTGACGGAGGCCAGTAGCTTAACGTAGCAACAAACAAATTTTCCTCCACACCAAACTCACGAGCGACGTTCCCCTGAAGTTCATTCAAGCTCATTCCTTCGTACAGAGGAACAAGACGACACATATGTCGTTTGTCAAGCACAAAATCCCACTTCCCTCCATTACCACACACCCACTCGCCGCACATCACAATGCACTGCTCCTCCATTGCAGTCAACTGAAACACAAAGATACACTCAGTCAAAACAAATTATGTATCTATTGATTTATAAAACAAACCCAACTCAAATCTCACCTTCAGCTTTCCTTCCCAATCTCTTCGAACAAGACAAAGTCACAGGGTTCAAGACAATAAATTCATGTCCTTCTCACAGCTGACCTACTTCTACAACATTCAAAATTGACCGTCAGATTGGGAAACATTGTCTCTCATCCAATGGTCTAGAATTAAGCTCTTCCATCAATAAACCTAACAATAAAACTCTCATTAATGTTTCATTCGATCCTTACATTAAAACAAAACTGGTTTCCTTAACTCCAACATTTTAAACCGATTCCCACCCAAAAGACAGTAATGTCTTAACACTCAGATACTGCCAAGGGAAAGTGTCCCAACTATCCTAAGTGTCTCTCGCTGCAAGACAAAGTCACTTTGTGACTCATTACGTAAACAACTCCAATTCTTCTAATAATGGGCAAAAAATAGTACTAATAGTGAAATATACAAAAAGAATGGTGTCATAATGGGCAAAATAGATAAGTTATTAAAGTACGAGTCAACTTACCGGCTAAGCAACTCGTCTTTTGCCAACTCCTTTTAATCAAACTATACGAATACATGCTTTTGTGTCATTGCTTTTCTTTTCCATCTGATTATTTTTTTTTTTATATATTCGTGGGGATCCCAAAAACTTTCTAGACTCAATAACTAATCACATGAAACCCATAAAAATTCAGATTTTTTTGCGAGTTAAAACATTTAGACAATGCTACTCAAACTTAAACAGGATCTCCAACTGGAATCCTTTTATCACTAGATCAAGACGACTAGATTTTCCATCTGATTATATATTGGTTAAAAACTAAAACACAAAGTGAAATATATAAACTGGTCGAATACATAGATATTTACATAAACTATTTAGACTTTGAATGTTTACAAATGACATGGCAGTTAATAATAACAAAAAATTCTAACATATATATATATATATATATATATATATATATATATATATGTGTGTGTGTGTGTGTGTGTTTGTTAATATTAGGATCATACCTTAATTGTTATGCATATTACAATTCGAATCCTTAATAAAAAGTTATTATAAAACCCAAACATAAATAGGTTGTAAATGAAGAAAAGGATGAATCAAAACTAAATCCTAGAGTTATATGAAATGATAGATTAAGAAAGAGAAAAGCATGACCAAGCGCCTAAAATCAACCTAATACCTATAAATGGACAGCCAAATGAAGATGAAGCAAGAACAAGCATACAAAAAAAATACAAAAACCACATGACAAACTTGACAACCAATTCAAAGAACAGAAAAGTTCTGAGTGTTAAACGACTTAACTTAACAAAGAGTCAATCAATCCTCAATTTCAAACAATCTTATCGCAAATAAGTCATTTAAATCAGAATTCTTGAGACAACTCACCGTTACTAATTAGGGCCAAAGAAACATCAAATTTCAAACTAAAACAGAACCAATTGGAGAGAGCACAACACACAAGCGACCATCTAAACCACATCAAGATGAGAGACACCCAAAGTAACATTACTAAATCTAATTCAATTTTGAGCTAAAAGTAACCAGACCTTTCTACTATTTTTGAAAACATGCAAATATCTTTTTATTCATTTTAGTAATGATTATAACAAATTTACTCAATTTCATTGGATGCTTATGTGTATTATAATATATATAAATGGAATGTATTCATAATTTTTTTTTAATTATTAATTTATGTTCACCTTCTTGAGCTTCAAAAAAACTAATATATCAATTTTTGGAGAGGCACATATATTATTATTGGTTGATTTAAAGATCACATGTTTATTTACAACACATATTCTGGGAAGTTATGTAATCAGTATAAGTTCTTGTGATATTGATTTAGAGACCTCAAGGTCTACATATATACAACCAGAAAGTTGTTATTGCTATAAGGAAATCTGAATATGGAAATAGTTTATATTACAAGTAATAGATAATCATGAATGAGATATATACAAATATATCGATACCGTCCTCCAGTTGGAACTTACAATTTTTCAATGGCTAACTTGTAAGGAAAATACTGAATTATTTTCGTCATAAAACCTTTGTGAGAATATCCGCAAGCTGATCTATTGAGATGACATAGGTAGTTGTAATTTTTCCGTTAAGTATGTGATCGAGAATGAAATAATATTCCGCTTCAATATGCTTTAGTATGTTCGTGAAAACCAAGATTCTTTGTTAAGTAAATGGCAGATTGATTGACACACCTTAAATTCATTGGTCATTTATGGTTAATGTCAAAGTCGAGTAGTAGACCTTTGATCCATTTGAGTCAGCAAACAACTTTTGTCATAGCACTATATTCAGCCTCAGTGGAAGATAGAGAAATCATGTCTTGTTTCTTAGTTTTCTAAGAGAAAAGGTAGATGCCAATCTGAACGACCCAACCTGTTGAAGATTGCCGAGCCACATGGAAGCCTTCCCAGTTCGAGTCATACCAACCAGTTATGTGTATTGGTGGAGCCACACATAACATGATTCCTTGATCAAGTGTTCCTTTCAAATATCAGACGATGTGTATAGATGCATTCCAATGGGCTACTTGTGGTTTCATCATAAATTGAGTGACAATATGAATAAAAGTTACAGTTTCGAAGCCTCTAAAGTGATACAGACCCTCTCCCTCTTGTTCGCCCCTTCCATTCAGCGTCTTCGTGATGCGGTCATGCAAAATAAAAAGTATATCAATAATACCAACTAGAGAATTATCGGTAAGTAATTGGCCAAACGGATTAGGTTCATGTGACATCAATCCACATAATACACATTCTTAAAGTGTATATGTTATGTTAGTTAAATTGTTCTCTATTGAGTAGTCAATACATTCACTCCAGCCGATAATTTAACTGATACTGAGGAGACAAGATCAATATCTTTAAGTAGATCAAGACGTCCAGTTATGTGATGAGTTACGCCTACATCCAAGATCCAAAGTGGATCATTGTTCTTACCATATAGAAGATTACCATCTGAGTTTGGTTTTGGTGAGTTTAGAAGTTTCACCAATGTCTGCCATTGAGCATCAAAGAAACCAGTTAAACCATGTATATCAGCGCCAGTTAATGTCAGGTTAGCGCCAATCTCAGTTGTCGGACAACCTATCTGAGAGGAGTTTGTGCGTGCAGCTGGATTTTGTCCAGTAGGTTGCACATTTCCTTGTCCTCTTTGATAGCCATTGCGGTTTGGAGGTATGTTTCCTCACCATTTGGGAAACCCAAGAACATAGAAGCATGATGTGGCTCCATCCCAATCATCTGCAGCTTGTGCAGGTTACATTGACATCTGGATTAAGATTCCATGGTCGTGAGTTGTCAGTTTGTCGAGGTTTTGAGGAGGGTTTGTTGTTCTCCACTGTATGTTGTTGCGTTGGAGATTAGGCAGAAAAGCTTAATACAACCGGAGTATCATTCTTGGTGCTGAGTTGTAAGGTTTCGTTTTTTGCACAATTTTCTGGTATACAGAATCAAGATCAGGTAGTGGAATTTGTTCAAAATATGAAATCATATTGCACCGTGAATAGCATCATCTAGGCCGAATAGTAAGTCATGAACACATGCTTTCACACTCTATTTTCTGAGAGTTAACCAATTTGCACTCACACTTTCCGCATATACATGTCTTGGTTGTTACACATTTGTCCATAGAGTCCCAAATTCTTGTCAAGCAGCTGAGGTAGTCTTCTACAGAGGATCCCATCTGTCAAAAATTTGCGAGAGAGCCTCAAATTTGTTGATATCGAACTATGATTTAAAGGGAAAATCGGTGTTTGATGTGATCCCATAATCCTTAACTACTTCTTTATGAGTTATTAGAGCATAGCTTAGGTTTGATGGTCAGTTTAATATATGTAACATGTAGATGGTTATTAGTTGTCTAATCTTCAAGATCCTGTGAGTTGTCGGGTAGTTTAGGAATGCTTCTGACTATGAAAGCAAATTTCTTTCAAGCACTCAAAGCTACACGTAATTATTGAGTCAATTCATCGTGTGCAGCCATTAAGAAAGGATTGGAAGATAACCGCTCCCGGATTATCACCAGCTGTCAAGTCGTGTTCGTCGAGTCGAGTTCATGTTTGTGTTCGTCGAGTCGAGTTCGTTGTTGCGAGAGGTCCGAACATGGTTGTTGAGATCGTTGTTGATCACAGGTTTAAGGTTGTAGTTTCGAAGAGAGAGAGAGAGAAAACAAATTTGAATAGCGCAAGTTCGTTATAGTTTCACTATTAAATCAATTACTTTTTAATATAAATGTATATCTAAAACATTAAATAATCAACACTGTAAATGCATGAAATCAGGTGAATCCTCATATATATTATTGATATTGAATTACTTTTTGGTACTGTTTGGAAACATTGATAACAATATAAATGAAAATTATTTGAAAATATGAATAGCAAATTAAATACTTCATTTTATTTACACATTTAGCCATTGTATTTACAATAAATTAAATACTTTATTTTGTATTTTTTATTTACAGATTTTACCACTATATTTAAAATAATTAATTACAATGATTATTGTTTATTTGCTTTGAAAATAAAAACACAGACTGAAATATATCTTATATATTATATAAAAGAATTTTAAATATATTATTACCTTATTTTGTTTAGTCAAATATAAAAAAAAATGATAGTTCAATTTTTCAAGAAAACAAAATATCATAAAATTAATAATAATTAACAGAAAACTAATGCAAAAAGGTTAAAATTTTTAGTATATTATTTCATTTTAAGATAAATTAACAAAAAAAAAACAAAATGTTGATATATGAATAGTACAATTATATCAAATTGCATCATATTATAATTTTTAATATAATGTTATGTAAAAATAAAAAAATTGTTATCAAACATCTATATTATAAAATAATATATTGTACTCTATATGTAAATTACAAAACATAAAAAAAAATATACATGAGAGTTTTTTTAATAAAACTAACTATTTATTGTTTTATGTTGAATATAAGTTAAATCAAATATGCCTAAGTTATGGTTATAATTAAATCGTATAGCATGGTGCTAAAAGTTAGCGGGTAGTGACAGTAAAACTAATGTAACTGATTCTGCTAATATTTTAAGTAACCATGCATCTTTTCATAATCGAATTTGATCAATTCGATAAATCTATATAGTTTTTTTTTTCCAGGACAGATATTTAGTTTTTAAATTGACGGAAATCACAGACAAAATATTAAAACAAAAACAATTCACAATTAAACGCTTTAACAAAAAAAATAACAATTCAAAATTATCAAACTTGAAGAGTGAATAGAGGAGGCAGATCGGAGATGGTGCGAGATGAAGAAGAAGAACATGTTAACAAGAACCGCTTGAGGAAACGAGAGATAAAATTGCTACAATCAGAACTGTTATTCTTCTTCATCTTCCTTATTAGTTTCTTACCAATTGTCATTTTTATCCCAACCACTCTGATCATAATCAACGGTCCAGATGATCGCTTCTTCTGTTGCTGCTGTCTTGTCTTGTGGCCTGCTCGTTCAAGAACCTCCTGGATTAGAAATTCAGCTCTTCTGTGAATTAACTCTTGGGGATCTGCTTTATCCATCTTTGTGTTCTCGTATGGATTATTCTTCACCATCAACGACATTGATAATCCTTTATGAGTTTTTGTCCTTTTATGTATTTAGAAAAATTGTGCAAGCTTTTTCTTTTCTTCTCTTTTTTGAGTTAATTTGCTCAAAATACTAAAAGGTGTTGAATACCTTAAATTTAGGGGGAAATATTGATAATGTGGGGAGCAAAAACTGAGGAAAATATGGTAGGGAGTGCAAATAGAGAATTACTTGTGTGTAGGGAATGCAAATTCTCTTTTTTGGAGTTAATTTGCTCAAAACACAATTGTGCAAGCTAATACCATAAAGTACACATACATATATAGTGAGAGATAGCGAGAAAGAGACTATGTGAGGATTATTAATTATTATGTGTAGTGTGGATAATATTGTGCTTATACATGACATGAATAATAAATATTTGATTTAGTTTTAGTCTTCTTACCTTTTTCAAAATTATATGCCAGTTTATACCTGGATCAATTTCAGTGGTGTAGTCCCGGTTTGTTTGATATGCATGTTTTATCAAGGTTGAAACAACTTGACAGGCTGCTATCAGATGAAATTATAAATTTAGCATTGACCTCATGTATATGATTATAATATCGACCATTTGATCTATTAGTTAATTATATGTAAAGTTCGTTCTACCTTTTGCGGTTTGGTGGCATTAGTATGACATTACTTGCAATGCGTGTAACTTTTTGTTTTCTAAGAACATCTAGTTTCTTCCCAGTCAATTTTTTTTCATTCTAATTTTATAATGAACATCAATAGTACTCTAAATTATAGTAAAAACAAAGTGATGCATAAAAAAATGAACTATTTTATTTATAGACCAAACTTTTTTTTACTCTATTACAAAGTGAAAAAATAGAATACTACTGAAACATTTTGGTTTTAGTTGATGACCATAGTTTAGGAAAAAAATGATGGTGAATTTTCCATTCCTCAAAATTTTTACCACTCATGTTAATTTTTTAATCAAATTATAGATTCATGTGTCCCACTCTTTTTCTCTCATTTTCTTATGAATGAAAAAATATTTGAAGAATAAATTTTTTTCTAGTTTCTATGAGGAATGAAATGAACATAAATTCATATATATAAGGATTTTTCATTTCCTCGACTGAATATTTATTCATTATTTTTTATTCATTTTCCATTCAATTCAATGGTTGTCAATTGAAGCGTTTATTCCAAGTTCTATTTTCACCTTAAATACTATAATAGAGGAAAATATGTTTCAACTCAATTCTATTTTTTTTTAAATAAAAAAATTGCTATAAAGTTACAATACCAACAATGGCCCTAATTCAATACATACTTTATAATATAAAATATTATATGTAGTAATATTGGTGTAATTGTTCTCGATTAATGAAGATTGTATTCAATTGGTGAAGTTGATCTTAGAACCAGAAGAATGACCAGCTTTTGCAAGTTACTTAGAAGATATCAAGATCTTGAAAGGCAGTTTTCATTTTCATTCCTCCGAGCTTCTCCATATACCTCGAACGATGAATTCAAGAACAGATATCCTTGCGCGTAGTGCTAGGAAACAATCGACCTTCGTCGTCCATATGGATTCAGAATTCTCGGCTAATTTGAAGAATCATCCTGAGTCTGTGTTTTGTTGATGACAGAAAAATATGTAGTAATTGTCTTAATTAATATGGACAAAATAAATAAATAAAATACTCCATCCCTTTTTTTTAAAAGTGTCATTTTAAATTGATTTTTTTTTGTTTCAAAAAGGGTGTTATTCTACGTTTTTATTGCAAATTTACACATTAAATCTCTTTTATCATTTTAAATAACCAATAGATTTATATTTAAATTATTTTATTTAATGAATTTTATATTAAATAAGAACATATTAGTATATTCTACAAGATTTTTAATCTGCGTGAAATGTGTCAAAGTGACACTTTTTACGAAATGTGTCAAAATGACACTTTTTATATAAAATAGAGAGTATAAAGTTACATTGAAAACACAAAGCAATTGTTCTGTGAAACAAATAAAATCTCAAAACAATAATCTTAGTAAAGCGGAAGTAGTATATGTTTTATTGATATATCATCATATATTTCTGGGATTAAACCGTTTTGATTTGATCCTTGCAATGATTAAATCAAGTCAATTGATTGGCCAAGTTCTGCAAAATGATTGGAGGTTATAAAAATGTTGCAGATTAGTTTTCTAGAATCAACATATTTCATATTTCAAAGACTGAATTTTGGATATTTCATTATAACCGATGATATAATGAAATTGGATTCTTTAGTTAAAATTGCTAGATTTTTCATAGATAGCTAGTTTTGTTATATTGGCTGTTAATTTCGGTCAGATTACCAAAACTACCTTAAGTTTGAGTAATAAAATAGTGTTCGTTGTTAAAAAAAAAATGATTTGATTTTCGTTGAATTTTTTTTTTTAGAATTTTAATCTTCTTATCTATTTCTACAACAATACTATTTCCAAAACATACAAGTATAATATCCATCTATTTGATTTCTGTTTGTAAACAAGATGCAATCCGGATTTAACGTAACGACTAACGATAACACTACAACAATTAGGACTGGGCATTTTATCCGTTAAATTTAATCCGATTCGTTATTCGTTTCGATTTGATTCGAAAATTCCGGATATCCGTAAACTTTCAAATCAAAGCAAATATTAAAAATCAATATCCGTTAAAGTCGAATCAAATCACGAATAGTAATATTTTAGGAAGCAGATATCCAAACCGATCCGGAAATATATAAATACGTATATATTTTATTTATATTTAAAATTTTAAATATATAAATTTATATAATTATTATCTTAGCATATGATTTGACAAATTCTATTCACATTATTATTTATATATAAGTATTACATAAAAAGAAAAGAAAAAACTATGAAAATTATAATTTTTTTCTTAAATTTTGTGTTATTATAGTTGTTAACTTAAATTTAAAAAATTACAATATATGTAAATTCACTATTTCTTTTAATTTATATTTTATATATCATGAAAAAAATATTTTATAAAATATATTTGTATCAAATTTTTAAGATTATTTGTATTGATTAAAACGGATGAGGTATCCGTAAGTATTCGTAAATATCCGCAAATATCTATTTATTTTCCTGATATCCGTTTTTCCGGATATCCGTATTTTACGAAGCAAAGCAAATACCAAAATTAGATATCCGTAACATAAGAAGCAAATCACAAATACCTTCAAAAACCCAGATATTCGATTCGTGCCCACCCCTAACTACAATCCATTAGACTACATACTTTATAGGTTTTAAATTTGATTGAACTTTGGTTTTTTACTTTTACTGACATACTAGATATGGATCTAAAATTACAATCTTATTTAACCAAACAACTTAACAAACTACTCAAAAATAATTTATAAGCTACTTGATATTAAAAAAAAAAATATAAGAATATACTAATTTCATATTCAACTTAGAAACTCCCAATAGTTAACTTAGACAAATTCATATTAAACTTAGAAAATAGCAACTACTATTCCTTCCCAATATAAAAAATTTACATTAAAAGATGTATGTTCAAGATATATGAACAACATTGTTATAGAACTACACTTTATATAATACTAGGTCCGGCCCGCCCTACGGGCGGGTTCTACTTCATATTTGATTTCGGTTATTACGTTTCGTATGGTTTGTACAAATTAGATATTTAGTATCATTCCTTTATTTCTATACATTGAGTTGAATTTTTTTGGATTGATTAGTAAAGCAGAAGAAGCGAATCAATTTTTAGTAGAGACAATATGAATAGTTTTATTCTAAAAAATAAGCTATTATTATTTTTTTAAAAATAGAGTATATATTAAATGGAATATGTATTATTCTAAATATACCGAGAATTGTGAGGAGCGTTGGAAACTGAGTAAATGTCGGCTATAAATGGAAAGTGCCCGTAGATAGAGGGCATGGGTGAATTCAAATAGATTCTCAAAAGATTAATGCAATGAGTGTGTGGCCTACTCCAAAGTCAGTCAATCAGCTCGGTAAACTTATCGGTTTGACTTGGTTTTACAAAAGATTTAAATTAATTGTTTGATTATTTGAGATTTGTTTGTTGGTAATATCAAAAATCTCATCATATTTGTATCTTCCGGTTGTTGTTTGTTTAGTTTGTGGTGATCCTAGGGGAACATTTAAGTTAGAGTTTTTTTCCATTTGCATTGTTTTAAACAACATGTTTTTATCTGTAACAAATACACTGGAAATATGAAATTATTTGTTTATAATGGTATAAACGTGACAAATTTATTTATTATAGTATTGAAACATATTGTCTACGATATTGTGGCTCTGCATGTTGGACAGTTGATGTTCATTCGGATCCAGTCAACAATGCATGGGTGATGATATATATGGTAGCATTGCAGTTCATTTATATAATCATCGCTTACAATTTTCTCCATGCATATTGTGCATATTTCATTTTCTTCCATGAGCGTGGGTGTTCTCTTATCTGAATGGAGGTTTGTTGAAGCTATGTCAACGTCAATCCTGTGGATAGAATGTGGATTGTAATCCGTCAGGTATAATATGATGTGTACATATATATATTAAAAGATCAATTTGCCTAGATGTTGCTCAAAGAAATTTTTTGCCTAGATAAGTTGGTTTTGTTTTGGAAGCTAGCACATAGTCAAAATCTTAAATGTTGTCCACTTTCCAGGTACAGAATTGCTTTCTTTGTTTCCTCTCTCTTCTGTATCCACGCATGCGCCAATAATCAAACTCTGGTTTTAAGTTGTCTGACTCTGTAGATAGAAAAGGCCCTGAATGAGCTGCAGTCTGCACAGATCATAGTGAATTGCACAATAAGATTATATTTTCTTAAAAGTAAAAAAGCAGAAGAAAACATAACAGCATACTGATACTCGTTAGGTCTTTGGCTTGTCATCCTAACAGAGACCTTCCTGTATTTATAGAAACATGTCATTCAAAGGATATTTTTAAAAAATTTTAGTGATTGCCTAAGGTAAAAGTTAATGTGAGACTCACTATTCTTATCTCCCCTAAACGACAAAGGGACAAAGCTTCTCAACGGTAGGTTTTTCTCCTTTGGTTCTTGCTGGTAGGTAAAAACATTAAGTATCATGTGGAGAACCATAGGGCGTAGAGAAATATACTATTCACAAACAAAAAAGAATCTTACTTCATCAGTTGTTTTGCGTTTTCTCATAGTTCTTACCATTAGTTTCTTGTAAGTATTATTCAACTTTTCTATAGGCTTTGCATTTATGCACAAAGTTTAACAATTTTGATCATGCCATGTGACAAAAGATGAGTATGAATCTACAATGATGACCAATATGAAGAACATTACCTAGATATTCCAAGGTTTAAGATCTGAGTGGCAGTTTCCAACTTAAACTTCATTTGCTAAGCATAAGCTATATAATACAAAGCATGTGTCTTTACAAAGTCATTAACCTCCAAAAACTTGTAAATTGTTTCTGCATCAGCGCAATGCTCCATGATACGTATGCGGCATGTCACCCTCGTATTCAAGCCCCCCGAGTCTATGAAAGTGCAGCAGAAGAGTAAGACGTGATGAGCAAGAGTTTGTGGAAGGTTCTAAAAGAGGATACGGAATAAAGAATAACATCTTGGTGACTCAAAAACAACTGCACATGGGCTGTCTCCTCGCTGGGAGAGTGTGAGTAAGCATTAGTATAAGTACGCAGTGTTATTGTAATAGGAGATTATCATTTGGATGATCATTGTAAGCATGGTGAGAGAGTCTCTCAATGGATCCTCGAGAAAGAGTGTCTCTCAAGGAAGGTTAACTCTCAGTAAAGTAATCTATTTCTATTTCAGTTGTGCATTGTTTTAGAGAGTTTGAGAATAAGAACCATAACACTCAACTATCAAAAATTAACAAAAATTACCACTTCACTTTTAGTATTATTCCATACAATGAACGAAACATAGCGACATAGAATAGAAACATTACCAAGTTTTGAGTTAACAAAGATCATCCTTGTAATGTTATGAGTGCCAGAACTTGAGAACGCATTGCTTATATATCAACAGTCCCGAGCATTCTCATACTGGATAGTGAAGCCTCCTCTCCCTATTTTATACACCTATAAGAAACTATGTTTAGAGACTGTGACATGTGCAGCAGTAAAGATTGGTTCAAGAAAGTGGTATGCATATTGTAAGTAAATCTAGAGATGATCGCTAAATGTGCTAATACATTTCCAAAAATCTGTAGTTTTCAAGAACCCATAATCTCCTACTTGTCAACAATTTATTGGAAGATGAACTCACTCGATCCAGGGGAAGAGATGTTCATCACAATCGTACTCATCAATATCCTCTACCAACTTCCTAATTATCAGAAATCCAATTAGACTGAGTATAATGAAACTCAATGAGAAAAGATGTGAAACGGAAATTGCCATGAAAACAAAAGAATAATTTTTGAGACAGAAAATGCGTGCGACTGATGTAATGTCTGGTACCATACCTGCTATGTGAGTGAAGGAGAGATTGTCTGTGCTGGCTTAGATCTTGAAGAACTGAGACACCAAGATATTCCCTCTCCATCAATGTTCTTCTACTCTTTCTAATTATGTCGCTAGACTGATCAACCTTTCTACGGACATTGCCAATCTCGTTTTGACCAGCAGAAACCTGGAAAGAAAAGACTAACTTAAGTTTACTCTCACCTAGTGAACTGAAGCTTGGAAATCAAAACATGAAAACAAACTCAATAACTCATGTCTTCAGTTACTTACACACATAGGATCAATAGTTGACATCGGATCATACAGTGAAATGGATCTCGAAACGCAAAAACTCAAACACAAGCTCAATAACTCATGTATTCATTTACTTACGCACCTAAGGTCAATACTGTCGAGATCAGGTTGACGAAATAGCAATCAGTTCCAGATGTAATACGTATGAAGAAACAGATCGCAAAAACTCATAAACAATTACCAAAGTCTTAAAATCCAAAGATATATGGATTACGCTAGACTTTTAAACATAAAAAACCGTCTCATAAAGAATTACCAAGGTCTTAACAACCAAAGATATATGGATTACGCTAGACTTGTAAACAGAAAAACCGTTTCAAACAAATGAACAGACAGAGAACCGTATGATACACTTATCAGGAACACATGAAGCAGTAGAACATTTAAAAAAAAAAGGATCAACCGTTTCAAACAAATGAACAGACAGAGAACCGTATGATACACTTATCAGGAACACATGAAGCAGTAGAACATTAAAAAAAAAAGGATCAGTTCAAGTTGTAAGAGATATGAAGCTTGGAAGAGGAAAATCAAGGGTGAGTCAATAGACGCTGATAAAGATTGGAAAGTTACACGTCCATCTACGAAGAGTAAATCAATGAACTGGATCTCTCCACCACGCCTTATACGCCCTGATTGCCGGAACCGGAGAAGCCATGCCTGAACGCCGTAGGAGCAACGGCCAATCTGCAAGTCTGAGAAAAAAAAAATTGCAAAAGGCCATCTCGTTTCTGAAAATTCGTGAGCTCAGGACTTACGTGCTTTTATGGAGATAACCTAACATTGATGTCAAGCGTGCGGAATTGAAACCGGCGGTTTATGTTATAGGCGAGATGGAGAAGCCAAACGTCGAATATCGCTGGGGAAGGGAAAGCGTAGAGGTAGAAGAAGAACAAAAAAAAAAACAAAGGGCGAGATACGGAAATGCGAAGCCCACACGAAATTGAAATGCGGCCCAACAACAGAATTTGTGTCTGACGTGGCCTTAGTGACGTGTCAGCCGACGTGTCATAGCTTAGGAGAGATGCTGGTTTTCTTTATATAATAGATTAATATATAAACAACTTATTTGAAATATTCCTTATATAATAAATGCTAAAATATATAAAAATTTAAAATATATATTCTCCAAAACAAAAAAATATCATTTTGGTTGTATAAATATTCAACGTTGATATGAGTAAGCAACACCATATAAACGTATTTTAAAAAGTCTGTACGAATCAAAATTTAGTTAGTTAATTATGTTGTAAGTTTGCTCTATATTTTTCCTTTGGTGGTGTTTATGTGACACTGCTTGATGCATGTAACTCTTTGTATTCAAACAACGTCAATATTAAAGGCATTTTCAGACATTTCATTTTTAAAATATAGAAATGATTAAAATTGAAGAAATGTGTGAGTCTTTCTTATCGGTATTATAGGCCTGGACGTTTTTGGATATCAGTTCGATTCGGGTATTTCGGGTTTTGGGTACTTCGATAGGGGGTTAGAGGATCCATTTACTACTTAACCTATTTTTGGTTCGGTTCGGTTCGGATAGTAAAACTAAAAATAATAATACCTAGAAAATTCAATTTTCATTTAGTTTCGATTCGGGTCCGGGTAGTTATCAGTTATTTATGATAAAATATCAAATAATTAGAACGATTTAGATACAAATTTCAGATATTTTGGATTACTTTCGATATTTGGATAACATTATCCGTATACTTCAAGTAGTTCAGATACTTTATAATTATTTACTTAATTTCAACAATTTTTGGATACTTCTAATAGATTTTTAAATTAAAATCATATATTTGATTATGTTATATGTATATAAAATTAATATTATTATATATTCGGATATCCGTTCGGTTTTCGGTTCGGTTCCGTTATTTCAGATATATAAATATAAGAACCCTTCGGATATTTAAAGATTTCGGTTCGGTTCCGATTTCAGATATTTCGGTTTGGTTCTGATTCGGTTCTTTAGTTCTGTTTTTTTTTTTCCAGGCCGGTATACCTTCCTGGAAACACTCTAACAAAACTTGACATTTAATTAGTAGTTCATAGCTTTTAAATAAATAAAGAAATTTGACATACAAAACCGTTCTTTTGATAAAAATAATAAATTTAAGTGTTAGTATTTTATATTTTTATAGAGACTCATACCGTTTCAGCTTTAATAATATACTAAGATATCTTTTGATGGAAGTGAGATGATAAAGAATCCAAAGTTAAGCAAAAAAAAAACACGATACGGAATTCTCAATAAGAGATTAATAATATATTAAACATGCAGGTATTTATGACAAATAAAGAGTTGTTACTTGTAATGCTGTGATTCATATTATGTCAGCACATTTATGTATTTTATTCTTAGTCCCTTGATTGAAGTAAAATGATAAAGAATCCCTTATATATTAATCCTAAAGCATTCATAAAGCATTCATAAATGCACAACCTTGGAGAGCATGCTTACATGTCAAATTCATAGAGTTTCTCAGTCTTAATATTTTAATGGACCAATTTTGCTAAGAATGAAATAATGTAACATTTAATTTCTTGCATTTAAGACTATAATATATACATTTTTAAGGGACCAACTCTGCTAGGTATAAACAATATATTTTATTTCCTTAAATAAAAGCTACGGAATTACCTAATATGATTAACATATATATGTAATTAATGATTATAAATAATACATATTTTTGTGTCCTCTCTCTTTTTTGTTTAATTTTAAATTATTAAAATAAATTAAACAATCACATTAAATATATAATAAAAAATTAATTTTTTTATTATAGGTTATATTTTTATTTTTTTTTAAACGACCATAAATAACTAAAAATAGTAAAATCCCACATTGAAAATTTTATGATCAACGGTTTAACTTTGTTTTTTTCAAACAAGATACAAATTATCATAAATTGTACGAATATGAAGTATCATTAGTAGATATTCATATTATAAATATGTTAATTTAAAAATTTCAGTGAAAAGGTTTGAGATTAGTAGATACAAATTATAGTATTCGAAAGTTTTTTGTAGTTTGTTTTATTTGCTTTTTTTAAATATCTTTTAGTTTGTTTAGATAATTTAACTAATTTTAAATTAGATTTATTAATAGTTTAATTATTTTGAATTTTTTGTCAACTTTTAATGTTTAAAAACAAATTTTTAGGATGATTTCAGATATTGGTTACAATCCAATCTAAACTGAATTGAGAAGACCAAATCGAATCCAATCCGATAATTAGTAAAATTCAAATAGGATTTATGATAATAATACCAAAATCTGAAAATAAGTCTCAATCAAACCAAAACTGACGAAGTCTCAAACGTTCAGACATGTGATGATTTAAGATACCAATATTTGTATTCATCATTTTATAATCGATAAATACTGTAGTATTGCAAAATGTTAAAAACCATTTAATGAATAATATTAGTATAAAAATTTCACCCCGTGCATGCGCGCGGGTTATCATCTAGTCCAATGTTAAGCAAAAAGAAAAAAACATGATAAGGAATTCTCAATAAAATATTAATATATATTAAATATGCAGGTATTTATTACAAATAAAGAATTGTTACTTTTAATGCTGTGATTCATATTATATCAGCACATTTATGTATTTTGTTCTTAGTGATATAATGTTCAACTAGATGATGATCTGCACGCGCGAGTTTTTTTTTTTTAAACAAATTATATATGTATTTTATACTGTTTAGTTTTATGTAATTTTAGGTTTGTTCATATTTATTTTATGTGACGAAATAACATAATTAAAATTATATTTATATTAATAGTTTTTAAAAAGCGTATTATAGATATATCTTCGGTGAAAACATTAAATTGGTTATCTGATTCTAAATCCGTAAAGATCTAAAATGAACCCAAACCAAAATTTATAAATATTCGAATGGAAATTAATTCTTTTACCTAAAAACTTGAGACCTAAACAAACCCGAACTGTATTCAGATGGTTCCGAATGCTCACCCATAATTTAAAGTTTATCATATAATGAATATAGATAATGAAAACGTAAAGTTGGTCAATTTAATAGTATTGAATTCATAGTATTGAAATAACTTTGGTTAATAGTATTGATATAAATACTAATAGATATAGGTTAATGAATTGTCTGCAAATAATTGACATAAATAAAGATATATAATATAGTTGGTTTTATAATGAAAGTATACTACATATTTATAAATTAATATATTAGTTAAATAATATAATGGATACATAGAAATATTCAAACTGGAAATATTAAATGAGATATGGTAAAAAAGATTACGGTTGTTAGTGAAAGATTATTTTAAAAAATATTTTATTAAATGTTGAATTAATAATTAATAATATGATATCCAACTTTAAAATCTACATAGAAAAAGTTGTAATATTTCTGTTTTAATAATATAGATTGATAAAATAAACGAAATTACCGAAAATGATATACAATTTGTAGCAGAGAGACCGAATGAAGTAACTGAAATATATAAATTGATGATAAAAACTAATAATATAATTATTAATGAGATGTTACAAAAAAAAAATTATTATTAATGAGAAAATTTCACTTTTATCTTTTTTATTAGTATAATTATTTTTTAATTTTTTTTGTCAACCGTCCATTTACTTTAGATCAAGTGATGACTAGTCGGGTCGATTCTCTGAGGAGATACTCGTCTGGCCGGATCTGATAGTACAATTATTCACCTTCTCTTCTTTTTTTTATTTATCTTTTTACCTTATTAAGGAAAGTTTTACTTTTCCTTTAGTTGGTACCATTATTCATATACCTCTTAGGTTGTTCTCATTCCTTTTTGCCCAACATGTCTGGAGGTTATGGGTCGCCTATTCTCTTAGCGGTCCATGGTGATTCCTCCTTAGTCCGGCGGTTTAGCGAGGATTTACCAACTTTCATCAAGGTTTGTTATCTCTCCCCTCCTAACGGTTAGAGTCCAGAGCTTCATGGTCAGTTAAATTACGAGCTTGAGGATATTATCAAAAACTAGCTACTCCGGTGATGTGATGAGAAGACCGGCATCCGAGACAACGAGGTAAGAGGTAGACTCCACCATGTCGTGGTTAACATCAACGGTTAAAATGGAGATTGATTTTCTAAAAATTCCGGAATGGTCGGTGTATTTGGCGAGCAAAGCTAGTCTTGTGATGTTTGATTTAGGGAAATTTTGGTTGAATCAAGTTTGTAATGGATACTGAAATCCGGTTTTTCCGGGTCGATTAATAATAGTATCTAAATTGTATCCCCAAAAAACAAGATGGTTTCATAATATAGTGACAGAACCAGCTTCCGCTTATTTCTCAATACGTTCCTGCAAAAGCACAGAGAGTTTCGGACTCAGAGAGATGAGGACGAAGTTTGTTTCGACGACAACGTTTAGTTTTTTTAATTAGGTCTATGGGTGCACAATTACCCCAATTGGATTTACCCAAATGAATGTAGACTTTATAACTATCAATCCATATTGGACCCAATTATAATTTGAAAGGTAAAAACTCAACCCACTAGTTGTGGGTTTGGGTAGACTCATGAGTCCATATTAATATCCCTACTCTTGCTTGTGGGTGGGCATGTGATTGAGCTTGCGTTGTAGTTGGCGATATTTATGTTTTCAAACGTTTACATTATTAGAAGTTAAAAAAAGACAGAGATAACTATTTATTGTTTTGTTTTCTTTTGCGAAATATTCAAAAAAAAACTACAAGTTGACAAACTTTCGTAAGATTATCGTGGAAAGGAGACATCCTTTCATGTTATATGAAATTATGTACACGTTTTGTACCATAAAAAGTAACTACGTCAGAGAATAATTATGGTGGTTATTAGATGAAGGGTTGTTTTCCATTTGGTTACTTTTTAGCAAATAATAGTATCACTTTTCTTTCTTCGTGATTAATTCCAACCTAATTGTTGTATAAACCCTTTGCAAGAAAACGATCATAAAATTTAATTTTTATGTACATGTACAAATGCAAACATTAATTTGGTATGAACGTTGTGAAAATGAGAGGTCCATATATATCCTTTATATATTAAAAGAAAAATATTACAACATTTTAAATATAATACATGTTATCATTATAATGTTTTTTTCAAAATCTTTAAAGAATTATGTTGATGCACTAAATATATATATTATAGTTTTTATTAAACTAAGGATAAAATAATTAATATTCTTCTTTATTTAAATAAAAGATACGATATTACTTAATATGCTTAATATTAGAATTTAATAACAGTTTTGTGTATCCTTCATCCTTTATGTATAATTTTATATTATTAACATAAAATAAAAAATATATTAATCATATAATAAATTTTTTTCGTATATGTCCTTATTAAAAATTAAATTGATGAAAAAATTAAATTGATGATTAATAGTTTAAATTTTTTATTATAAGAACGTATAAATGACCATAAAATCATATAAATAAAAAAACTCATTTAATATATATTCAAAGAAGGTATATATATATGTGTGTACTAAATAAAATACATAAATATTTTAATTTTAAAAAATTTGAATTGAAGAAGAATTAATAACTTAAATTTTAATTTTAAAATTTGGAGTGAATTTTCAAAACCGACTATAAATTATTATAATTGTTAAAAATATCACATTGAAAATTTTGTTATCATGGATTCAGAATTTTTTATATAAAAAGATATAAATAATCATAAAAATCACATTTTTGAACAAAAAAAGTAATTCTCTATACAATGTTCATCCCACGTTTTATTGGGTGTAAGATGTAAATATATATACATAAATTTGAATAGTAGTCTGACCATTGTGGAACTGAAAGTGCATTACAGATATAAGTTATAACTAGACAGACTGACATAGCCGTGTTTGAAAAGCCTTGATCTTAGTTCTCGATATACCCCATCGTCATACATTGTTTTTTTTTTTTTTGGTCAAAAGACTTTCATATTAAAGTGCAACTGTGCAAGAAAATAAATATGTGAGTTTTCACTCATAAGATTGAAAAAGTTTGACTCAATCAAAGGGTATAAAGAGACCCTAGATAAAGATTCACATTTGAATCTTAGAAAGCAATATAGGTTAAATCGTCATACATTGTTTCGTCGTCGAAGCTTACACTAGTCTAACCGCTTACTTTATATGTCTAGGTTGTAAACCTACCTCATGAAAATTACGTGTAACTTAATCCCTTCATCAACATTAAGCAAGGCAACTACTAACACCAAAGTTGTTCCCAGCATATTTATGAATAAGTTATTAAGGGTCTCAATTATTAAAGACCCGAATTATGATATTTGTAGACGAAACTGACATCTATCCATATTATTAAAACTAAAATACATTTTAGTATTGTTTGAAAACAATAATAGTAGGATAAATGATAATTATTTGGAAACATAGATTGTAAATTAACTATTTCCTTTTATTCGCACATTTAACCATTGTATTAATAATAAATTAAATACTTTCTTTTTATATTTTCTCTTATATTTCTTTTTATTTATAGATTCTACCATTATATTTAAAATCAATTTGAATTAATTAGCTACAATGTTTTTTCTTTCTTTGTGGTGAAAATTAAAACACAAACTGAAATAGTATATATTATATAATTTGTTTTAAATATATTTAAATATAAAATTTCGAGAGTTCAATTTTCAAGAAAACAAAATATCACAAAACTGATGATAATTTATAGAAAACTAATGCAAAAAAATTAATTTTCAGTATGCTGTTTTATTTTAAAATAAATAAACAAAAACAACATGTTAATATATGAATAGCAATTACATTAAATTGCATCAAATTATAAAATTTCTAATATAATATTATTTAAAATAAAAAAAATATTACTAAACATTTATATTATAAAATAATATGTTCTACTCTATATGTAAATTGCAAAACATAAAAAATAATATTTTTATACAACCAACTGTTTATGAGTTTACGTTGAACACAAGTTAAATCAAACACCCGCACAGGAGTGCGTATCAAGTTCTAATTCTTTTTAAAACTCCATGTCAATATAAAACAAAATACTAACTACTAAACTAAACTATAGGTACAACGAAAGACAATAACTGTGTTTCAGCTTTGCATTTCTTGCTTCACGAGACCAACAAACGAACTTCAAAACTCAAAAAAGGTTTGAACTTTTCACAGATTTACCTTTTTTTCTACACTAATTCTAAACCTGAAGTTTTTAATATTCTACCTTAAAATTCACAGAGAATTGAGAAAAAAAAGAAAAACAGAGCTTTCTTGTGAGTGCTTAGATTCCTCAAAGACTGTATTGCAAATGAAACTAATTTTGATTAATAATCTCAGTTTCTTAAAAATGGCGGAAGAAGGTTTATTACAACCTCATACAGAAGAGCTATTAGCTTCTCCTGATAATTCTTCTTCACTTATGTTTGAAATATCAAATGTCTCCACAAGACCTTTCATTCTTGCCTTCACTGCCTCTTCTTGCAGCGCCTTTTCCTTTGGATGCATTGTGAGTTCTAGATCTAACTTTTAATTAGTAATTTCCCTTTAATTTTGTTAGCTGAGAGTTTGAGACTATAAAGGTTCATGCATGCTTAAATTTCAGTTAACTAATATTTTTTCTCAAAATATTTATAGAATTAAATTTAAAACCAATTGAGAATGAGTAGATTAACCAAAATTATTGTATTATATATTGATGTTGATACTTTTAAAATTGTTATATAAAATTCTAATATAACATTTCAAGATGATGAGTCTTATCGATTCATCTTGAATTAACTCATACTTTATGACTGGTAATAAATCTTTTATGAGTAAGATAACTGGATCAACAAACAAAACTGATACAATGATATATATATATATATATATATAATTTTATTATATATATGAGTTCTCAGCTCAAAACTGATTTACAATTAATATATTGGTTTACCTTTTTGTATATTAATATCGGTCTGGTAAAACTTTCTATGTGAAATCATGACAATTTTTCGTAACAGGTTGGATATACAGCACCTACACAGTCAAGTATCATGAAACACTACAAGAAAGAGGCCTTTATACCGACACTCAATTTTGTCAGAATCTCGTCGGAAGACCTTACCTCCGAGGATTTTCCGAGAACACTCAATTGGTCGGGGTTTGACGGTCGGAAATAATAGGAAGTCGGTATGTTGTCGGAATTTAACGATAAAACGTGTTCTCGGATAATTTCTCGCTAATGATTGTCGGTAATTANCACTACAAGAAAGAGGCCTTTATACCGACACTCAATTTTGTCAGAATCTCGTCGGAAGACCTTACCTCCGAGGATTTTCCGAGAACACTCAATTGGTCGGGGTTTGACGGTCGGAAATAATAGGAAGTCGGTATGTTGTCGGAATTTAACGATAAAACGTGTTCTCGGATAATTTCTCGCTAATGATTGTCGGTAATTACCTTCACACTTCCGACAAATTTAATAAATTTAAACAAAAAAAAAAGAAACGCAAAAATAACAAAAAAAATATAAATAAAACATAAAATCATATAAAAATCAAATATTATTACATAAAAATTAAAATGAACATTAAACTTATACTTGTTTAAAAACAAAAAACAACAAAAACATTAAAGCTATACTAAAGCTAAATATACTAAAGGATCTACGGGTTTGTGGCGGTGCTAGAAGAAATAACGACGGTGGTGGCAATTGAAGAAACAGTGACGGTGATAAAATAAATGGCGACTGTAGTGGCGTTGATGGTGGCTGTGGAAAACCGGTGACTGATGGTGGTGGCCGTGGAAAAACAGATCTGAGAGTAGAAGGAAAAACAGATCTTCAATCATGGAGGCGTGAAAGGAAAGGCGACGGAGGCGGATGTAGAAGAAACAGTGGTGTTAGTGAAAAGTGGAGAGTTGGCAACAGCAGTTGTCATTTCAAAGAAGAAACAGATCTGAGTAGAGATCTGAGAGATAGTTGGAGTAGAAGGAAGAAGAAGATAGAAAAAGAACGACAGAGGAAATTAAGAAATAGACAACTTATAATTGTGATTGATGAGAAGAAGTTGAGGAACAAGATTGCAAGAGCAGAGAAGATAAGTTAAAGAAGAAAAGAATCTTAAAGAGAGAAGAAAAGTAAAAGAAAACGGAAAGAACTGTAAAGATAAATAATGGGAAAGATGATAAAATAAATTGAATGGCTGTAAAATATCTTCGTAATAATTAACTGATAAAATTAATAGTAAAGTAATTAAAACTTAAAATAGTATGTGGTTCCGATGAATTTGTGTCAACTTTATACTTCTTCCCGACGAACAAATATTCTTGTCGGTAAATAAATTTTTTCCGAGAAAGTTCTGAGAAATATTTTCCGATAAAATTGTGACAAACTCTTTATATCGGAAATTCCTGATCAGATTCCGACAAATTCGTTTATTGTCGGTAAATTCTCTGAAGTCCGTCGCTAAGTCTCCGACAACAGAGATTCTCGGAAATTTTAGTCGGAGTTTACATCATTTTCTTGTAGTGAAAGACTTGAATATATCCATAGCTGATGCAAGTTTAAAACCTTTGTCTATTTTGTTTGTCTCCGGTTAACCGTTTTAAATATTATTATTATTATTCTTTTGTCGTTCTATCAGTTTTCACTTTTTGGATCCATATTGACTGCCGGAGTAATCATTGGAGCATTAATCTGTGGAAAACTAACAGATTTGGTTGGTCGTGTCTACGTAAGTTTCCAACTAAAGAAAACTCATTCTCACTACAAACTGAATACAATCATGGAGATAATCATCTTTTGTGATTCTCCTTGTATTAGACAATGTGGATTACGAACATCCTGGTTCTTATTGGCTGGCTTGCTATTGCATTTCCCAGGGTTTGCTATTTTCTGAGTTTTTGTTTTCTTATTTGTTTTGTTTTAAGTTTTAATAATTAAATACGGTCAGATTTATTGTTAAATAAGTTACTCTAATTCCTTACCTCCTTAATTTGTATTTCATTATTTTGAACAAAGAGTGTTTGGCTGCTCGATCTGGGAAGGCTATTGCAAGGCATCTCGGTCGGAATAACCTCATATTTGGTATGAATAAATAAAACTACAGGCGTTTGATTATCATCTTTTAGGTTTGAAAAAAAAAATAATTCTTTTAGGTTTGAATATGTTTTAGGGGATTAAATAGTTTTTTAATAAAAAACTTCTCTCATCACCTTTTTTTTTTGGAAATTTAGTCATTATATAAGTCTCTCTTCTTTTCTATCGATTTGAAGTTAGTAAAATAAAAATTAGTCTCAATAACCAAAAAATACATAATTCACTATCCAACTAAAATCTCATCTCTCTCCCCATTTCTCTTGCTATCTCTCTTTTTTTTATTTCTAAAAATCTAATTTTCCTTTTATGACTATTTCACAAATAACCCCTTCACAAAACATACTTTTGACAGCAAATTCCTTTATAAATTAAAAATATCCCTTTGTGACAACTATAATAGTAAACTAATGTAGCGAAAGTTACGATAACATCTTATTTAATATAAGAGTATCTAAGAATCGATATCTTCTTGATTCTTTGAAAACTCTCAAATTCTAGTCGAAATAAGAAAATAAAAAGTTTCAAACCTCTATTTTATTAATTAAATCATAAGCTGAATACAAACTTAAACCAATATATTTTTTAGAAAACCAATAAACCCTAAAATAGTAAAAATAATTGTCTAAATAAGTATTAAAATAAATAATAGATATTTAAAAATATCTCAAATATTCATATGTATTATTCTCTTCGGATTAATCCTCGAATTTTAACCGTGGTCTTCGATTCCAAAACCTTGTCCACGAGAACCAAACTTTTCTTTTTCTTTTTTCTAAACCTTCCAGTCATAAAATTCTTCATGTTGCCTAACCCGCCGGTGACAAATTCCTCACACCACCAAATATATTGTTGCTTTGTGTCAAGGGTTCTTATTTGCGAACAAATAATTCCAACACATGTTAAATGGATAATCCCATTCTTAACTTCACGGCAACATTAGAAAAAACTTTCAACGTGTGCCTTCTCCATATGACGTTCCAGTCATCACAACATGGTTTGTTGACTGTTAGATTCTCCATTGGATTGACATAGTCCTCCATGTCATAGATATCTTCTACCAATACCAAACAACAAATGGACCGATTGGAATATTCTTCTTCGCCTTATCTTGGATAAAGCTCTTGTCATCTTCATAAATAACAAAACTGGATCTCCATGAATTTGTCGCATCTCCTCACAGAGATAATCAGATGAAACAAACGGATTATCATTGTAGGATACTAAAAAAGCCCAAACGATATGGTAGTGAAAAAACATAATCAAACTGTGATTTAGAAAATTAAAGTGTCAGCTATACCAACTGATATATCGAAACCTAAGATAACATAAGATGTTATTTAGTTTAAGAATATCAAAGATGGATGTCTTTTTGATTCGTTGAGAACTTTCATTTAGCAGTAACAAGAAAATAAAGGGTTTCAAATCCCTATTTATTAATCAAATCAGAAACTAAAAAAACTTAAGTCTAAATTGTTATATATAAGAAAACCATAAAAACCTAAAATAATAAACATAATTATCGAAATAACTAATAAATAAATAAAAAATATTTAGAAATATCTCAACTATTTATCTGCATCATAAACTGTATAACTTGTATCATAGTGTTTGAATAAATTAATCATTTTTGATATATATTGTATATAAGTATATCCAATATTGGAGTGCGCTTTTTATATTTGGTGCATGGTTTTGATGGTTTCAAGATTCAAGAATACTTTTTTAGTGTTCTGTGATCACGGTTTCTGTTGGTAACAAAAAAATATGTGTGTTTAGGTTCATTTGGTATGATAAACTTGTATTACATCATAGTATCTGATAAATCATTAATCGTAGGTACCCGTTTACATCACTGAAATAGCACCAAAAAAATTGCGAGGAGCTGCTTCTGCTTTGTCTCAGGTAAATTAAGATAACCAAAATCTTGACTCTGTTATTGAAACTGTATAATTTTTCTACATTACAACATTTTCTTCAGTTATTTGTTGGAGTTGGTATATCGGTCTTATATGCACTTGGAACAGTTGTTGCTTGGCGCAATTTAGCCATTTTGGGTATAAAATTCAGACTTTCTTTATTTTCTTAAAAAGAAAAAAAAAAGCACTAAAAGTTGTGTTTTGTCTTTCGACAGGAGCTATACATTGTCTTATTACTGCGCCTCTTCTTTTTTGCATCCCTGAATCGCCTAGATGGCTAGTAAGCGCATAATTAATTTAGAAGAAAAATATTTATGTTTGTACAGTTTAAATTTCTAATTTTATCTTCAAAGAAAATAGAGAAAATGACTAGAATATCACTAAAAAAAGTTTTTGTCACAAATATAGCATTTGAAAATAAAAATGATCAAAATAACATTTAATGTTTTATTAAATATACATTTTTACTCTTTGGGTTAACTAATTCTAATTTTTTTGTTTAGAGTTGAGAAGTGGCGTTTTGAGAATAGGGTTTCAAATTTAAAAAAATAGAAAAAACTAAAAAATTTCAAAATAAAAAAATGCTATTTTGGTTATTTGAGAGAATTTCCCAAGAAAATATAACATAAAATGTGTTCGTAGGCTAAAGTAGGGAGGGAAAAGGAGGTCGAAAATGTTTTGTTAAGCGTGCGAGGAGTAGGATCCGATGTATCAGATGAAGCAAAAGAGATATTAGTAAGGATATAAAAATATATAATTATATGTGCATGAATAACATATAATCTGTGTCTATCGTTGATTGTTCACATTTATTTCCTAACATTACGATGATGATCAGGAATACACCCGACAAGTTAAAGAACAAGACGTGAATGGCCGTGGTTTCTTCAAGCTGTTTCAGCGGAAATACGCTTTGCCACTTGCGGTTGGTAACTCTCAAGGAAATAAAAAACAAACTTGAAATCATATTTTGTACATTTTCTTTGATCATATTTAACCCTTTACACAGATTGGAGTAGTTCTTGTATCTTTGCCTCAGCTTGGAGGTCTTAATGCTTATACGTTTTACATTGACTCCATTTTTACCTCTACTGGTAAACAAAACCTTTTTGTTCTTCTTCTTCTTCTTCTTCAATATAGCTTCATCGAAAAAGTCAATAATGATCCTTTAATCAGGTGTATCGAGTGACTTTGGACTCATATTGACTTCCATTGCTCAGGTTATACTGATAAAAAAGATAGACGCATAAATAAATTCCTTTAAAAAAAATTTCTGTAAAACATTTGGATACATTACCTTAACCGTCTTTTATAACACATCACTGCAGTTGGTTGGAGGCATTTTAGGTGTTGTGCTTGTGGATGTATTCGGAAGACGTTCCCTCCTACTGGTAAAATACAATTTAAAAGTCGTAACTTATAGTGTAAATAACCGAAACGATAGGTAATTTTGATTAGTTTTGATGAAAACTTGGGAGAATTAATTTTGAGTTGTTGTAGGTTTCTCAAGCTGGAATGTTCTTGGGGTGTCTTGCAATGGCCATTTCGTACGTCTTGCAGGCACGCTTAATTAGTAATCTATATATATACTTCTCTACATTTGGATTTAATTTGAAAAGAGATTAATGTAATATCTTTGGTATTCTTACTTAGCAGAAGAACAATTGTTGGGAAACAGTATCACCTACCTTGGCTCTCATTAGTGTAATGGTAAACTATCATTAACTAACTTAATTCAAAACATCATTTATTTAGACAATGCCAAGTTAAAAAGTTGTGTTTTTCCTATACACTAATTTATTAGGTGTATTTTGCATTGTACGGATTAGGCATGGGACCTTTACCATGGATTGTAGCATCAGAGGTAAATTAATTAAAACTTCAACAAAAAATTGATCACTGTAATCTAAATGTTATTTCATTGTAATTTTTATTACATAGTTCTATTTTTTTCCATTTCTTTGTTAGATTTATCCAGTAGACGTGAAGGGAGCTGCAGGAACAATGTGTAACTTGACCAGCTCGACAAGCTCATGGCTCGTTACTTACTTCTTCGGTTTCTTGCTTCAATGGAATTCAACAGGTATTCTTATGTAATGTATAGTTAAATGTTTATTATAACTAGAATTAATGATCTTCTTAACTGGGAAAACAAATATGTTGTAGGAACATTTATCATCTTTGCCACAGTGATATGCCTTGGATTTGTGTTCACAGCCAAGCTTGTTCCAGAGACCAAAGGAAAATCTTTAGAAGAAATTCATTCTCTGTTCTATTATTCTCCTCCTGAAAATTCTACAAAATTCTAAAAAAATCTTTAGAAGATTTTAGCTTTAAAAATTTTAAGCCTCAAGCTGTATCCGACTTAATAAGTGTTTGTTGGCATGGCTTTTATGATGTGGTCATAGTGAGTTGATGGCTTAGATTTAGCCGAAATATACGGATATTCGTTCCTGATATTATCCCAGCTTCGCAAGTCTTTTGTATCATTTCTTTCACATTCTTTGTTCGAGCTACGAGCTTTGGTGGGTATGCTTGTCATTCGTACAAGTAGAAATGTCGATTATAACCACAAAGTAGTCATTAGAAAAATATGGCTTTTCAAAAAAAGGTCACGAAAAAGCCAAAAGTCACGAAATGCAAAACATGACTATCATATCTAATTTGAGGCTGTAAAAGCTAAAGAAATGTCACAAAGCAAAACGTATACCACAGTTTTCCATGATTATTTCGTGACAAACCACGAAATAAAACGCGGTTAAACTGTGGTTAGTCCAGGAAAATATATTTTTGCGACACCTTAGTTTTTCATATAGATAGAGGGAGAGTTGCAGTTTTTTTTTTTTTTTTTTTGACATCAAACGGCTGATCTATTACTCGAACAACTTGAGGTAGTCTGGGTAACCAGACCGGAATAAAACAACCAACATACACAAGTTTACGATAAAAGGACCTAGCTATCTTAGCTAAAGAATCAGAAACGTCGTTCTGAACTCTAGGAACATAAAATATCTTGAAGTCAGGAAAACATATCTTCAGTGTCATCAATTTTTCCAGTTCCGTTGAGAAGCTAGGCCATGCATAAGGATTCTTGAGCATTTCGATCATCTCCTTACAATCAGTTCCAAAACTCTGACATGGCGAATGTTGAAGCATGTTCTCCATTGCCCACCGCAGTGCTTCTAACTCTGAATGCAACGCCGATTCCACTCCATCAAAATTTCGTAGCCCCAATAGCTGACTATTTCCAGAAGCATCACTCAATACCCATCCACATCCACTGAATGAATTCGTTGAAGCCCAAGATCCATCCACCATGCATATGTTACCCAATCTTAATGCCTGGTCCTCATCTATTCCGTCCCCAAGGGAGGACAGTATATCCTGCTCATTTGCTTGGAACCATGTTTGGCATTCACTTTCCACATAGCGCGATACTTCCAATGGATCCCTATCAATGCCTCTGAATAGTTTATCATTCCTAGCCTTCCAAATGTACCAGATTAGCCAAGGAAAAGGACCCCTGTCCAATTTTGGTTCCATTATTGTATTCTTCCTCCAGAATAGGTAGTCCATATTCGCGTACGCGCTTTTTACTGGAAACGGGGCGGGATTGGTAGGCGTAGATGATAGTGCCCAAACTTGTAAGGCAGGTGGGCATTCGAATATTGCATGTGTGATCGTTTCCTCGGGTTCCCCACATCGAGGGCAGTGGTTGTCACATCTCATATGTTTGTAGTTTAGGATGCTGGTAACAGCTACATGTCCTGTAATCAACTGCCACATAAGATGACAAATCTTTTGGGGAGCCCTGACCTTCCAAGCATGTGCTTGGAGCTTTGTGATACTAGGCTCACATACTTCAGCTTCATCCTCCTTCCTCAAGATATTTCGTGCTACCCAGTATCCAGATTTACCTGTATACTGTCCAGTCTTCGTATAACTCCAGCAATACGTATCCTGTCGATGCGTGGAACTAATGGCCATACTCTTAATGAGTGGTATGTCATCAAGATCGATATAATCTCGAAGTCGGCTGTCATCCCAAGTCCTCGTTGTTTGGTTAATCAAGTCGCTCACTCGCATATTTGGGTGGAGAACCGGTGCCAATGGGGTTGCTAATTCCTAACAATAGCAATTCTCTTCCGGCCGAAATGCTTGTCCACACATATGATGGGCTGCTAATACTGATTTGACGCAAAGGCGTACTCAATCTATAGTACCGGCCTCTCAAAACGCGAGCTACCAGAGAGTCCGGGTTCTGTACCAGTCTCCATAGTTGCTTTGCTAGTAACGAAAGGTTAAACTCATGGATCATCCTAAGGCCAATTCCGCCTTCTTCCCTGGGAAAGCATAATTTATCCCATGTTGACCAGTGAATCCCCCTTTTTGGCGGGTCTGAGCTCCACCAGAACTGTGCAATGGCACTAGGTAAATTCTCGCAAATCTCCAAAGGGAGAAGGAAACTAGACATTACATACGTCGGAAGAGCAAGCAAGATTGATTTAATCATGACTTCTTTCCCGCCTTTAGAAAGTCATCTGCCAGTCCATCCATTTACTCTACTTCTCAACTTGTCTTTAAGAAAGGCAAAGAGTTTAACTTTAGACCCACTAATATCCTCTGGTATGCCTAAACATGTCTCCATTCCTCCTTTATTTTGGATCCCGAGTGTGTCTTTGATTTCCTCTTTCACATCTTGGCCAATTCTTTTACCAAAGAGTAAAGAAGACTTATCAAAATTGATACATTGTCCTGAAGCTTGTCCATATACCTTGACCACTTTCAATACTTCTTCACATTCACGGGGCTCCGCCTTACCGAAAAACAGACTATCATCAGCAAAGAGAAGATGAGATACCGAGGGACACGCACGCATGATGCGCATCCCCGTTATCTTTCCTTAGTTCTCTGCGTGATTTAGAAGGTTAACGAGCGCTTCCGTGCACAGAATAAAAATGAAAGGGGACAGAAGATCTCCCTGTCTTAGACCTCTCTCCGGAACGATACTAATCTACTCTGTTGGAACTCTAATTACATGGGTCACTACACTTGTGATTAGTCAACTGTAATGAATTTTTTAGATCCTTTACTCTGAGAAAAAGCTTATTTCAACGCCAACAATTTTCATCATGTTTTATATGACTTGAAAAAAGTGATCGGTGTTCAAAACGACCTCAATTCGATTATAACTCAAATAAACTTCCTAAATTTTTTTAAACATATCTAAATCTACATTAACCTTAACACAAGTCAAATAATCATTTATTCAATTGACAGTACATATGACATAAAAAAAATTGGTAATTCGAACCCACTCTCTAACACTTACTTATCCAACAACTTTAACGATGATTTTTTTTTTTGTAATGATAACAAAGTTTAAAATTCCTTATATTAAAAGAAAAACTTTTTAAAAGCTAAAAAAGTATGTAAGTTATTAACAAAATTATCATTATGCTGATGTGTCAGCTTAATAAGCTTTCTCACATCTCCGGTATATTATTTGGGGATCATTTAAAAAATTGTAACCTTAAGTTTGTATTAATTAAAAATAACCCCAGTCATATGTGACATATATTTTTGCCTTCTAAATTATATTTAAAACAATTCTATAGAACCTTACATATACCATAATTTAAACATATATTTACTAGAAAAATGTTGGTCATATATTTTATTAATATTAAAAATTTATTATTCATTATTTCCTTAAATAAAATCTATGAAATTACCTAATGTGATTAAAAGATATATGACAATTAATAATTTTAGTAATAAGATTTGCTAACAATTTTTATACCCTCTACCATATTTGTTTAAATATTTATTATTAAAATAATTTACACAATTATATTATTTATAATACAAATTTATATTTTTCGTATATATTGTATTTTGAATTTTTTAAAACGGATATATATTACTAAATTGTTAAATATCTCAAATACATTTTTTGTGATCGATAGTTTAAATTTTTATTATAATAAGATACAAATAATTATAAAATACATGAGTAAGACGTCTTATTTAATATGTTTATATTAATAGGTATATATATATAATTTAAATTAAATTACATACATATAAAATACATACTTTTATTTTGATATTTTATTGAAAATTATTGAGAATCTAATATTTTAATTTTAAAATTTACATTCAATTTTTAATATTTCAAATTTTTCTGTAAAAATATATTGATAATCATAAAACCTTATAATGAGAAAATTCATTTACTAAACATCTATATTTAAAATATATTATAGATATTGTTAATGTCATTTAATTTTAATTACATACATATAAAATACATACTTATATTTTGATATTTTATTGAAAAATATTGAGAATCTAATATTTTAATTTTAAAATTTGCATTCAATTTTTAATATTTCAAAAAAATTTATAAATATATATTGATAATCATAAAACCTTATAATGAGAAAATTGATTTACTAAACATCTATATTTAAAATATATTATAGATATTGTTAATGTCATTTAAATTTATTTGTATCTAATATATGATGGATAAAATGATTGTGTTGATTTATTTATCATAAAATGTTTGTTAATAAATAAGAATAATCGTTTGATTTAAATGCACACACCAAATCCTCTACATATTAACTTAGGATCATTTGAAAAGTTATAACCTTAAGTTTGTACTAATTAAAAAATCTTATCTTATGTGGCAGTTCTTTATTGAATTCTACTTAGAAGAATTCTAGAGTAACTCATATAAAACATAAGTTTAAAAAAATATATGTTTGTTTCATATAAGACATATAACCTTCTATAAGCCGGGGACGTGGCCAAGAAACCTACACTCCAGCAGACTTCCCCGTTCTTCACACATCTGGAGGAGCTTGCCAGAATGGCTTGGTAAGCAAGCAACAAGCGCCCATTGCCAGTTCTTTTTCTTCTTTCTTTTTTTAGTTTAGTGACAGCTCTAGACGCTATAGCTTCTGGTCGAAGCACTAAAAGAAAAACACCGGGAAATGCAGCAGCATGGGAACCACGGGACCCCCACCCTATTAGTAACTAAATAACATATTAAATTAAATCTCCTATATATTATTTTCTTAAATAAACTTATGAAATTATCTAATGTGATTAAGATATATATATATATATATATATATATATATATATATATATATATATATATATGACTATTAATGATTTTAAATAATAAAGATTTGTTAACAATATGTATACTTTATATCAATTTTTTTAATTTTTTATTATTAAAATAAATTACACAACTACACTAATCATATAATAAAAATTTATAATTTTTTATATATGTTGTATTTTGAAATTTTCAAAACGAGTATAAATTACTAAAACTGTTAAAAATCTCACATAAAATTTTGTGATCAAGGTCTAAATTTGTTTTCTATTATAAGTTACAATGATTATAAAATCATATGAGTAAATAATTTATTTTAATATGTTTTATGTTAATATATATATCTCATATCGTAATAAATAATTTTATTTAAAACATAATTTAATTATAATTTTAAGTTAATTTTTTATAAAATTATTTTTTTGTTTAAAAGTTAATTTTAAAAATATAATTTTCTGATATTGTTAAACAACTAAATAAATTATATTAAATTAGTTTTGAAACTTTATATATTCTAAATGTGAATATTCTACTAACTGCTTCTTAAGAAAGTATTAGGGAACTTGATAATGTTTTATCAGTTAAGTTATGTGACATTCCGTTTATTTTCCATCTCTCGAACACTGAAAAGTTAAAAGATATATGAACGAGACCCATTAAATTATAAGGTTTAATCTACAGTTCTAATTACAATTGTTTATGATTCTACGTATAGATAATTATATCAAAATTCCAAAATTCCAAATACATATGAAAAATCATATATAAATTTTAAATTTGTGTATACTAAAATCTTATATTTTAATTACATATATTTTGTGGGAGGTCTTATCCTAGTTCCTAAACTAAAAGACCATATTTTACAAAATGTCATTGAACTTACCTATTATCCATACTTTTACATTCATGTATTATTTATATGTGTCATGTCATATCTATTCTCACAACATATATTTATAATTTTGTACTTACTAGGAAAGTTACGAATAGTGCCACTAACAACATTGGGGGTATTTGTATTCGTATTTTATATGCACATTTGTGTATAATTTTCAATCTTCATAGATAATGAGAACCATGCATAAAAATTATTTTTAATATAGTTATCCAAAATATTCAAAATTATAAAAATGCCACTAACAGGCAATAGTATATTGTTTGTTCCTATATGTTTTTTTGTGTAGTTTTCATCCATCGAAGCATATCAACTACGTATAAAAATGATTTAAATGTTAGTTTTGGATATCATCAATATTCCAAACATTATTAAACACACATTTCATTTTCAAATAAACTAATCATATGTTCAACTTATATATATATATATATATATATAAATACTACCTAAATACTAAATACTACCTCCGTTCTGGATAGTAAAACGTTTAGTTTTTTGTTCATTGTTCCACAAAGAAAGATTTTATAGAATGTCATTAATACTAATTCTATAAAAATTAACTCAGTTAATTAACATTTGATACTTACGATGACATGCATAAATGTTTTTTGGGTAAAGACAATATATTTGATAACGTTCAACAATTTCTTGGAACGTTCTACTTTGTGGAACGGCGGTAGTTTAAGGCATCATTTTGGACATCGGTAATTATTTTGGAGCAAGCTTCCAATCTTATTTAGACTAAATATTGTCTCAAAAATCGAGCTGAAGAATATAAACCCGCGCTTGATTGAAAGCAATCAATTAATGATTTTTCCATTAAAAAAAGTTTGTGTAATAGAATACCTTCAGTCGGTCGACACTATCTTGGTATCGTGCGATATCCACCCTTCCCATCAGTACCGATTGATACCCACTAGTGTCGGTCGACACTCATATCAACTACTCCTTCTGTTTTGAAATAGTTGTCATTCTAGAGAAACAATTTCGTTTCAAAATAATTGTTACTTTAGAATTTCAAGGTAAAATTTATTAGTTTTATATAATATTCTATTTTTATATTGGTCAAAAAGTGATTAGGTGAATAGGTAATTATGTTTTTATCTTAAAAATATGTAAAATTAAATGTTTTCTTAATTTATGTGTAAAAACCTATAATGACAACTAAAGTGAAACGGAGGGAATACCAGATATTTTTCTATTTTTTCTTTTTTGTTTTTCTTGAGTTTCGTTTGTTTCTTTTGCCAAACTCAAACTATAATATCAGTGGAAACAGTGTTGTTTATGTCATTGTTTATGTTTATTTACTGACATTGTGTTTTGGTTTTAGTGATAGTTGAGTCGTTCTATTGAGTTAAAATGTGTCAATCAGAGACTATGAACTTTTTCTAGGAACTAACCATATGACCACTACCGTAGCACTAATATTAAAGCTATTAATTGCAGGTTGTATTACACTGAAATGCCAACGCGAATCAATATGAACATCCACACTTAATATGAGTGTAAAGAATCCAAAACTGTTCTCCAATCTAATCTATTCAATTCTCTTGTCTTGGGACTTGATATACACTAGATCAGATTCATCATTCAGGTTGGAAAGGAAGTATGTGTGTGTCTCTTGTTTTCCTCTCCCCCCTTCAGAGTAAAAAAATGAAAAGACATAAATCTTACAAAGTGGAATAAGTGCTGGTGAAAACCACCATAAGTACTTGAATCATGTAATATGTCCAATTATCCAGTCGATTAAAAAATAAAATTATAACTTGCAAAGCTCGAAGACGTCAACTAAGTGAAATGAGCAGAGAGAGAGAGGAAAGTATATTATATATAATTAAAATAACTCATATATTATCACATATGTAATTATCACATTCATTTATGTTTCTCATTATCAGTTCTTTCTTTGTCACATTTATCTATATTGCTAATACTTTCCTAGTTTTTTACATATTTGTTTACCAAATTTAGGGAGGCTTGTCAAAAATGACTTAAAATTTGATTTTAAATATAAATAAACTTAACTTCAATCAAATGCAAAATTAATTCAAAAGAATAGTGAAATTACAATCATCTCCTAATGACCAAACAAAAAAACATGTAATCACTTTTATTATTATAACCATGCTAAGTCTTCTCAGATTAGTGAAGTCTTTTGTAGAAGTCTTCTCATGTGTTTATCTTAAATATAATTTATAAGAATATTTGTATAAAAAATTATGGAAAATAAATTGAAATCATGTAATAATTAAAGCTTCTAAATGATTTAAATTTTTATTTAATAAAATAGAATTGTTTTAAACATAGTTAATTGAATATATGTTGTAAGTCATGTTTGTTTTGGTTAAGGATTGTGTAACATATGGTGTCGTATTGTTTGTACTCTTAGAGTTGGATTTTAGAATCTTAACTTAAAAAAAAAAATTGGACATATATGTATTTTTGTATATATTAAACACTTTATAAGTCGATCTTATGTTTGATGAAGAGGTTGTTGTTAATCAGTTAATTATTATTTCCTCTATTTCAAAATGATTCATATTATAAAAGAATATTTTGTTTCAAAGAGATTTTTTTTTACATTTTCAATGCATTTAATAATGATAAATAATAGATTTCAAGAAAATTAATTGTGTTATTGAATTTTTATTGGCTATTACTTATGGAAAATAGTTAAACACTAAAAACAATACACATATAATTAAAATTTAAGATATTTCTAATATGTGTGATTATTTTAAAATATCCACCTTATTGAAACAGAGGGAGTAGATTTTAAGGTCTAAAATACTTTTTAAGAAATATTCTAATGCAATTTATGCATTTTATTCTGAGAACGAAATAGCAATTTAGGGTCCAAAAGACTTCATGAGAAGTTTTTTAGTGTAGTTTATGTTAGAAGATTTCTCAAGAAGTCTTTGAGACCAAAAATATTCCTCACAGAATGGCATGAATTCTTGTTTTGTTTTGGTAAAAATAAGTTATTTTTAAAACATGACTCTAAATTAATAGTAGATATTTTTATATATATTTGTTACATTTTCCAACATAATTTGGTGATTTTGTTCTTCCATAAGTGGATTTCGGTTTTCAAAATCCAATTTTTAAAATACGTTTTTCCTCAAAGAATGGCATGAATTCTTGTTTTGTTTTGGTAAAAATAAGTTCTTGTTTTGTCTTGTTCCCAGATGACAGTTACTAAAGCAAATAATTTAATTACTGAACTCTCTCCAATTTCCAAAATACTCTGACCCAAATTTCAATTTGCAACCTCATGTAAGTGGTAAATTCCACAAGACACGTGAGAGAGAAAGAAAACGAGCGAAGACACGTTAGCCTGGGGGTGGTTGACGATGTTTGTGTTTTTGGTGCCTTCTGGGTCGCACACGCTTACATCAGAGCCGTTGAGTTTATTAACTTCCTATAACTAATACATTCTGTGAATATATAAAAGACAAAAGTACAGTTATACCCCATAAAGTTGACTGATGAAAAGGTGTGTGAAATATGTGCACATGATTAAGTTCAAATGGCCATGACCAGGTGAATTATTGTAAATTGTGTGCCCATGGTTAGGTTCACATGGTCATGTGCAAATGGTTAGGTACAAATAGTCATGTAATTATTCTGGAGTGTTTTTCTAGGTGAATATAGAAACACTAAGATATTTGTGTAAGAAACCTTTTGTAACCACTTGATTCTAGTGAATCATTGTGTTTGTTGTTGTCTCCCTAGTTGTATCGGTAAAGAAAATTGGATAAACAAATCTTGTATATCTTTAACAAACTCAAACAAGGAAAAAAATGTGCTAAGATTAATCAGTCAGGTGAAATAAACCGGTTAAAGACTTAAATGGTTAAAGTTCTCAAGTGGTATCATAGCATCAGGTTTAGCAGAGGAAAATTACAATTTCAGTTTCTGATTTATGCTTGGTGTTTGGTTGAGAAGGGGTTTCATGTTCTATTCAGCATTTGGAGGTTTTTGAGAAGGTTGAGGGTTACTGGTTTTGGGTGTTTGAGTTTAACAAAAAGTCTAGGTTATAGAGCCAGCTCAAGATAAATTTAAGATGGAGAAGTTTGACGGTCAAGAGGACTTTGGATTGTGGAAGTCTAAATGCTTATGCAGCTTGTGCTCCATGGTTTGGATTTTGCCAGCTTTAAGATTAAAGAGCACAAAATCAAAGAAGAGAATTTTGATGTGTTTTTAAAATTGGTAGAAGATTTGGTGAGTTTAAACATTAATGTGAATGATGAGGATCAAGCTATTCAGGTGCTATCGAGTTTAACAAGACAGTTTGACTCATTGGTACATACACTTAAATATGGTAATGGGAAAGAAAGATTAACTATGCATATACAAAGGAAGTTGCACTAAAAGAAAAATGATACATAGGAAAGGCTAAGTCAAGCGCAGAATGTTTCATTGTGATCAGAGGTAGGCCTCAGAAAAAAAATTCTGGTCAGTGGAATGGAAGATTTAAGATCACGGATACAAGGTCAAAATCAAGACCAATGAATCAGCATAAATCTAGAGAGTGTACGATATATGGGAAAAAAATACATTTCAAGAAAGATTGTATATTGAACATAACCCTATTATTGTGGCGTATTTTTTTTATTAAAGTTTTAAAAAATCAAAATTTATTCTTTAACTTCATCTCATATTGAAAATTTAAGGAACTTACCTCCCATTCCTTCCTCTATATAAGAAACTCCACCCTCCTCTTTATTCTCATAAATAACACTTTGATTTCAATGTTCTCAATTTGAGATGATAATTTTATTGATAAACTAAAAGAAATATTTTTAATACTTTAAGTTTTGTTTTTGCGATAAAAAATAGATATGAGTAATGCATATGATAGAATGGAATAGAGCTTCATTCGAGCATTGCTTCATAAGATGGGAATTAATGTTCAATGGATTCAGTTGATGATTGAATATATTTCCTTGGTATAATAAAAAGTTCTTTTGAATGGACCGCCCAGAGGCCCCATCAATCCACACAGAAATTTAAAACATGAAAATCCTTTTTCCCCGTATTTATTTATTATGTGCACGGAATTATTGATAGAAAACATCAAGAGGGCAGAACAAGAGAAATAATTAACAGGTTTAAAGGTAGTAAAGGCATGTCCGTCGATATATATCACATATCTTATTTGCGGATGACAGTTTTTTTCTGCAAAGAAAATAAGAAGGAATATCAAACTATTTTAAGGATTTTGAAGGAGTATGAGACAGTGTCAGACCAGTTGATCAACTTCCAAAAAATTTATATCCAGTTTGGCCACAATATTGAGGAACCACTACGGCAGGAACTCCGGGATATATTAGGAATACAAAAAATTGGTGGGATGAGTTCATATTTGGGAATCCCAGGACACTTGGACAGTTTTAAAGTACAAGTGTTCAGTTTCATTCTAGAGTAAATAGACGGACTTTCAAATTTTCTACTAAAGAGAAAAGGAGGTGGTAATCAATTTAGTAGTTACTACATTACCGAACTTTGTTATGCCAGCTTCTGAATTCCAAAAACAGTAACAAAGAAATTAAAGAGTACGGTGTCATAGTTTTGGTGGAGCTCAGAGAGAAATATTGGAGGTATGCACTGACAATCTTGAGACAAGTTATGTCAACTCAATGAAAATAGAGGATTGAGTTTAAAAGACCTCACAGATCTTAATATGGAAATGATTGGAAAGTAATTCTGGAAATTGATAGAGAAGCCTAACTACTTGTTTTCTAGAGTCTTTAAATTAAGGACGGTATTTCAGAATGCATTAACCCTTGAGCCGATCAGATCATATTCACCATCATATGGATGGTGTAGTATTGTTTCAGCTAGATCTCTGGTTATTAAATGACTAATCAAGATGATGGTGGAATCTTGGACTTCTATATCCATATGAAAGGATCCATGGTCCTAACCACTCGTCCAAGACCAGCGAATAATAGTCAAGAAATAAATCACCCTAATCTCACTATGGACTCCCTCATCAACCCAAATACAAGAACATGGAATCCCAGGCAATTCAATCCATAGCAGACTCCCCAGTTAATAGAAAATATACTAGTGAGTCAAACCTAGAGGCTCGATCAAGATGATTGGCACTTTACCAAGAATGGGCAATATACTGTCAATTCAAGTTATCAAGTGGAGAGGGTCTACCTGGATGTTGACAGATTCCTCCCACTATATGGTCCACACATCACCCAATTGAAGGCATTCTCATGGAAAATACGTTGTCCACCAAAAATCAAGCACTTCTTATGGAAAATATTCTCATGATGTATTTGTAGATAAAATTCTCATGCCTAGAGGTTTACTGATATATGGTGTTTTTAACATATTCTAACAATTTTTTCTAAAGTGTTTTCGAGTCTTTATCGAGTCCTTTTAGTCCTTTTTGAGTCATTACAGGTCTGGAGTTGCTTTGGATGGAAGATGGACCAGTTGAAGGAAAATAGAGCAATTTGATGATTTTCACGAAGATCAGTTTGCTGGACTATTCCCGAGTGAGCGGAGCAACCCGATTGCATGTTCCTGCGGCATAGATTTTTAAGGAAATTACAATATATTTCGGGATTTGCCCTAATTCTCCTATTTTTCTCTCCCAGCCGCCAGGAGCCTCCATATATATTATTTTCCTATTTTCTATTATATTCTACGCTAGTTTTTACACCAGAAACCAGATTTGAGGTTTTGGAGATTTGTGATTTCAATACTTTGTATCTTTGAGGGAGAAGAATCTCTACAACCTTTGGAGAAGATTTCTAAACCCTCTTTCTTATTATTTATTGATTCAGACATGTTTTCTTCATCTCTAATCTCTGTGTTTTCTCTGTTCATGGCTGAGTAGTTAATTTGCTTACTCTAGGGTGCTAGGAGATCATAGATTCATGAGCTAAACACAAATAAGGATTTATGTTTTGATTGTCTCCATTCATTGCTGAACTTACTGCCTGCATTAAACTCGTTATTTAGTGCAGTGCCTGATTCTAGGTTTAATTTATTCCCCAAAAGTGTTTTAGCTTGCTAGAAATAACATGAATGAGCAATTTGTCCCTAACCAGCGAAAGTAGATGTTAGGGAAATTGTGAACTTATCGAATCTGGTCTTAATGTTTATCATCTTTCTCTGATTCAAACGGCAGTTTAGATATTAGGAATGCATGATAAAAGGATGGATGCCATGAGAGTGGATCAATCTTGTCTTGTTGTTCGAGTTTAAGACTTGCTGTGATTTGTTCCTTGAATAGATGTTTGGCTCATGCTCATTGATTTCCGATCATTCACCTTAGACTTAGCTCTTTTATCATCTGAAAAACCAACCCAAATCATTCTCTTTTAGTTGCTTGTTTTATTTTCTTAATTTAAAAACCATATTGTTTTAGCTTAATTTTGATCCCACAGAAATAAAGTGTAAGATTTGGTCTCTGTGGATTCGATCCTCAAGTACTACATCGAACCTATTATTTGAGAGAGTAGCTTGAAGGTTAATTTGAGCATATCATTTACAAGGAGACACCTAGTGTGCACATTGTGGAGCGGAGGAGGAATCGATCAATCATGTTTTCTTTGAGTTTTCCACCAGTACTCCAACTGTGGGCTCCCTCGAGGATTCCATTGAATCTAAACATTTCCCTACACAACCGGTTTATACTAACATGGTTTATCTGTTCTTAAGAGTTCAACACCCGAAGGATAACCATCACTTTCCATGGATTTATGGTATATCTGGAAAGGATGAAACAACAATGTCTTCAATAATATAGATATTGAACCAAGCGATACTCTTTCTTTGGCAGACACAGAATCAACCTCATGGCATGATGTACAAGACAAAACAACCCAACGTCCATTCTAAAACAGCGAGATGCAGGTCCAAATGATACCACAGATATCGGTTGTTGGTGTTTTGGATGGATCATGGAAGGAGAAGGACAGGTTCTCAGGTCAAGGATTGTATAGCGCTCTGGAACGGTTTGATGGGTTGATGGGGGCCATGAATACGAGAGCTAGGTTATCTCCCCTTCATTCGGAAATAGAACACCTTATTTGGACAATGAAATGCATGAGAAATGTTGAACTAAGCTTGAATAAAAAATAGCTTGAAGTCCATGCTAAGACTTAATCCTATTTTGTTTGGGATTTATAATATATTTAGGAGTTAGCTAAATATATTATCTAAAAGGATTAAAAGTTTTATAATCTCCATATAAGGATATGTCAAAGCATGATATAAGGTGTAAGTTTAGAGATTAAGAACTTAAGTTTTTGAGAGAGTTTTCTTAAGCATTAATAAAATGTGTTTCATTATACAATATTTGAGTTTTATAAGGAACATACAGCAGTCAGGTAACTTTTTTCTTAGGTGGTGGAGATGGTTTTGGAACATGAAGAATGATTTGTTTTTGCAATATATTTGGAAGATTTCAAGAGTCCGAAGAAGAGTTTTACTTACTAGGATCTGATCATGTACCAAGAACTCAGAACATAAGAGCGGATAGCCTAGCATAGAATGTTCGAATTTAACCACGTTTCATCGTTCACATGGATACAGAAGTAGAATTTGATTATTAGAGTCTTAATTGAGTATGTAATGTTAATGAAAATAAATTGTTTATTGAAATACTCGCTGGATAGTAGTATCTAAAAAACAAAAACCAGCGTGGACTCCTCTACATTTCTTTTTATTTTTGGTGAACTACTCCTCTACATTTCTTGGCTTGTTTTTCTTTTTGATCAGAGTTGACCCTGTCCAGGTATTCCTTCTTGGATCGTTCTTTCAACACGATCTGATATGTAACTGTATTAATCGTTATACCATACTTTTAGTTCCACGTTCAAAGAAATGGAAGAGGGTTTATTATTAGCTTCTGCTTCTTCTTCTTCATCACTTCTGTCTGGGATATCAAATGTCTTGACGAGACCTTTTGTTCTTGCCTTTACTGTCTGTTCTTGTGGCGCTTTTGCCTCTGGATGCGTAGTGAGTTACTGAATTGCTATTTAGTAAATTCTTAATTTTTTTTTTGTCTACTTTCCAGATTAAAACCAAGATTCAAGGATGTATTAATGCATGTTGAGTTAATTAATCTTTATTTTGTTTTTAACAGAGTGGATATTCGGCCCCTACACAGTCTGGTATCATGAAAGACTTCAATCTCTCTGTCGCTGATGCAAGTCTAGTTTACTCTTTCGGTTTATTTCTCTGGTTAGACCGGTTTGTTTCTTTTGTTCAGCCATTTTAAAAAATACCTATTGGTCGGTGTATATTTTCAGTATTCACTTTTTGGATCGATACTAACGGTGGGTATAATCCTTGGAGCATTAATCTGTGGGAAATTAACAGATATGGTCGGTCGTATCAACGTAAGTTTCTAATTTCTATAAGTATATTAATAATAAATTATGAATATATCATTGCAACTGATTTAATTATGAATATATCATCTTTATATCTATACTATTATTTGTGAAGTGATATTTCACCACGGAGCTCTCACGTTAAAAGTTGGAGCGGTTAATATCTATTTTACGCTTAATGAAATTTTAAAATATAACTAATTTTATAATTAAAAACAAAATTTAAAAAATAAAATTAAATTAGTATGTTATTATCTTAGATAACTGAAAATAATTAATATAATAAGTTTATAAAAAATTAAAATAAGATAATTCTTATATATGTTATTATCATCTGAATATAATATTGTAACAACATGAAAATGCTTATATATCATAATTTTTTTATATAATTGATTTTGGATTTTGAAAATAATATCATTATATTATAAAATTTAAAATTTAAAAATTAAAATATAAAAATTTAAACGAAATTTAAAAAAATAAAATTAGATTAGTATGTTATTATCTTAGATAACTGAAAATAATTAATATAATAAGTATAAAAAATCAAAATAAGATAATTCTTATATATGTTATTATTATCTGAACATAATATTGTAACAACATGATAATGCTTATATATCTTAATTTTATATATAATTGATTTTAGATTTTGAAAATAATATCATTCTATTATAAAATTTAAATATTAAAATATAAAAATCATTTTTAATTAAATATTAATCAAACAAAAGCATTTGTATAAAGAAACTTTTAATTATATAATTAAATATTAGATATTAAAATTGGAACGGTTCAAGTATTCTTATATGTTATTATTATCTGAACATAATATTGTAACAACATGATAATGTTTATATATCTTAATTTTATATATAATTTATTTTGGATTTTGAAAATAATATCATTCTATTATAAAATTTAAAATATAAAATATAAAAATTAAAATAGAAAAATTGATTTTAATTAAATATTAATCAAACAAAAAAATTTGTATAAAGAAAATTTTAATTATATAATTAAATATTATATATTAAAAATTGGAACGGTTCAAGTTAATGATACCTTCAATGAAATTTATATATTTATATATAAATTAGTTAAAAACGAATTTTATGTTAGTGATAGAAATTTATATGTTATTATATTAGTTAATTTATTCTAAATTAATAGGATAACTATTCACATTCATGCATATTTAAAATATAATATATCTTATAGAATATTATACAGTTATCTGGAAATAATTGTTTTTATTAGGAAAAATAAAAATGTAAGTTATAAAACAATTTAAAATTAAATATTAAGAAAAAATATAAATATATTTTCAAAAATATTTTATTATGTGGATGTTTTTCAACACTATAATAAGCATATAGATTTTGATGAAAATGCATATAAAAATATTTTAATGTTTGATTTAGATTTTTTAAAACTATAAAAATAACTTATAATATTATTAGAATTAATAAGACAAAAATAATAAATATTTGTAAGAAAATTATGCACCTAGTTTTATAATCCTTGAGATGTGATTCTCTTCGAGCCAGACAATGTGGATCATCAACGTGTTCTTCCTATCCGGCTGGTTCAGTATTGCATTTGCGAAGGTTTCCCATTTTCTCGGTTTTCTTTTTATTTGTTTTGTTTAAGTAAAGAATTGAATATCTTTTTTATGACACTTCTATAAATGATTTTCTTAGTTATCTTACTGGAGTTTGTTCTTTAATCTGAAGGTTATCTGGATGCTCGATGTAGGAAGGTTACTGCATGGGATCGGAATTGGAATCAGCGTATATTTGGTAACACCACAAACTCCTTAGCGGTTAATAAATAAAGATTCAGTATAGTTTAATCAAATGAATATATGACAAGTGATAACTAGGTGTTAGTCTATTTGGCTCCGGATAACTGGTATATCTATTATATTAAAAGAGAAGTCACAACTTCTCTTCATGTGTGATATTTTTAAAAATGGACTATTCCTAGAAAGTAATATTTCATATATATCTTAATAACATTTTATTTGACTTAGTTACAATATCTTTTGATATCTTTCTTCTATTTGAAATAAAATAAATATTTTAAAAAGAATTCTAACAAAATCTTTTAGAATATTTTATAAACATTAAACATATGAATAATAATATATACCAATAATGATGTAAATAAATATATATATATATATATATATACATATTTATAAACGAAATTAAACACCCGCTCGGTTGAGCGGGTCAAAATCTAGTATTATCTTAAATTATCAACCCTCCAAACATTGAATGTACGTGTCTATATTTGAATAAACGGATCATTTACCACAGGGGCCGATTTACGTGACTGAGATAACACCAAGAAACTTAAGAGGAGCTGTTTCTTCCTGCTCACAGGTAAGACTAAAGAGAGCCAACATCTTCAGACAGTATATAAATCATGTATGCTTCTAATTTTCTGAAAATACAATTCTTGTTATACAGTTATTTGCAATCGTCGGTTCATCAGTCTTTTATGCACTTGGTACAGTCGTTGGTTGGCGAGATTTAGCCATTTTGGGTATGGTAAAGAGATCAATCAATACTAATCAAATGCAAAAGTTTAGACCACCTCGTTTGCAGCAAAGTGAAAGCAATGGTTTTTGTGTTTTGTCTTTGCGCAGGAGTTATTCCTTTTCTTGTGATAATTCCTCTTCTTTTCTTCATTCCCGAATCTCCCCGATGGCTAGTAAGATCTTCATTTGTTTGCGTTTAGATTGACACAATACTTACTATTTGTATTTATATAACTCTCTCGTTTGTCATTAACTAAATGAAAATTTGAATACAATAAACTGCATTAGCTAAAAGATTAGGTGAGCAAATGTGAAAAAGAAAAAAGAAACTAAGATGAATTCATCTGTTTTATAGGCTAAAGTAGGGAGGGAAAAGGAGGTTATAGCGGTCTTGTTAAATCTGCGAGGAGCAGAATCTGATATATCGAATGAAGCCCAAGAGATATTGGTTACGACCTATGTCTAATAATGCCTTTTTTTTTTTTTTTTTGAACACTTACTAGTAATACTTATATTTATACATTGCTTTCCTAACATTTTGATGATTATAACAGGCTTACACTGAACATGGTAAACAACAACAAGATGGTGACCACAGTTTCTTCAAGCTCTTTCAGCGAAAATATGCATTATCACTTACTGTACACCACTCTTTTGTGTAATATATATTAGTTTTGTGGTTTCTCTTTGGATTACTTGACTATTTAAACCATTCACAGATTGGAGTTGCTCTTATAGCTTTGCCTGAGCTTGGAGGAAACAGTGGTTATAGATATTACACTGATTCCATTTTCACCCGTACAGGTAAATACAAATTGCTTCTTCTTCTGGTTTCTTTTGCCGTTGATAATTGTTAATGTATCTGATGTCAGGTGTATCAAGTGACTTTGGATTCATAACAACATCTCTAGTTCAGGTTTTATAGATTATAGAATATGAATAATATCCCTTGGTATTTTATATAATCATTTAAAACATATTTTGTAGATGTTGGGAGGTGTTTTAGGTACTATGCTTGTGGATGTATCTGGGAGACGTTCACTCCTACTGGTTAACACTAAAACTTTTAACCGAAAGCATAAAACAACCGATTATTTTGGATGGTTTTGGAGTAAAATGTAGGATGCTTGTTTCTTTCTTTTGGGGGTGATCGTAGGTTTCTCAAGCTGGATCATTGTTGGGATGCCTTGCCACAGCCATTTCTTTCTTCTTGCAGGCATACTAACTAGTCTACTCTACTCAACCGGTACCTTGATTTGATCACACTAGACCTTAATCTCTTTCTTTACAGGAGAATCGTTGGTGGGAAAAAGGAACTTCTAACTTGGCTCTCATCAGTGTTCTGGTAAAACTCACTTCAACAACAAATAGTTATTTTAAAATAGGTTATTGTCTTTAATGCCAGAGAAATAAAATTAGGTATACTTTGCATCATACGGATTGGCCATGTCATCAATACCATGGATCATAGCATCAGAGGTAGATAATTATTTTTGTTACAGAAATTTCCACACAAAAAAAGAAATCAAAAATATATAATCTGAATAATTCATTTATTTTAGATATATCCAGTAGACGTGAAGGGAGCAGCCGGAACAGTTTGTAACTTGGCCGGCTCTATAAGTTCATGGCTTGTTGCTTATTCCTTTAATTTCTTGCTTCAATGGAGTTCCACAGGTTATTTTAATATTATCATTATACAGAAAACCTAGATATAATTTAAAAAATTTAGAAGACATATATATATGATTTTCTTACAATTCATATATATATATATATATATATTTTTTTTTGATTAATTGCAGGAACATTTCTTATGTTTTCCATAGTGTCTGGCCTTGGATTTGTCTTTATAGCCAAGCTTGTTCCAGAGACCAAAGGCAAATCTTTAGAAGAAATCCAATGTCTTCTCACTGATTCTCCTCTTGAAAATTCTACATCCTAAGAATTTCCCCAAAATTGTATAAATATCCAAATTTCAGCCAAAAAAAGTTGTATAAATATAAGTTTGTACACAAAACGTTTATTACATATCATTTTTGTAAACATCCATGCTTTAGGCAAGAGTTAATTTTTTTTTTTTGATCAAACAAGAGTTAAATTATAACAACACTTTTCACATAAAGCTATCAGAAACATTACATAATACAAAATTTAACAGACTTCAAGCTTGATGCTTATAAGCTGGTTGACTTCGGTTCCAAATTCATCAGGCAGCTTGTTGAAGATATCTCTGCAAAATCCAGAGATCACTAATGCTCTCTCGTGATTTATTCCCCTCTGCTGAAAATAGAAAAGCTGATCTTCTCGAATCTTTGAGGTACTCACTTCGTACTCTACTCTCGTGATGGGTTCTTGCCTGTTATAGTGTTATTGTCAGCACACAAATAATAATAAGTTTACAGATTTTTATCATATAACAGATAAGATCATGAACCACTTATACCTGGATGTAAGGATATGTATTAGCATCAGCCTTGTCATCAATAACCATTGAGTCACAAGTCGAAGTGTTTTTAGCATTTTCAGCTCTGGACGGAACCTGAACAAGACCACAGTAACAGTTCCTCAAATAACCAGCCTAAATACCCTTTGAAATGATCCCACTTTTAGTGTTCTTTCCTTTGTGAATCATCTTAGCCCCTGTATCAGCTTGCTGATAGTTATTAGTCAAAGCCACAAAGTAAAGCTGACATATCCCGGATTGTGGTATAGGGAAAAGTTTTTTAAAAATTGATTTTGATATCTACATCATCAAAGTGTTTTATCTTTTCGATCACACATCTATAAAAGACTCCAGAGTTAATCATGTTTGAACTGGAGTAATGTAAGTATGGATGACCTATCGGAATTGATTTGATATATCATGCGAGTGAGATCAAAACACATGAAAAGGTCATGCGGTGATTTAAGAAACTAAAGCTTTAAGCTTTTAGTTGTGTTGTTCAAAGAATGATATATACCTACTCCCAAAATTAAGAGTACCAGCTCTATTTAATAAAGAATGTTACATAAAAAAAAAAGAGTTATTTTGCATTGGTGGGATGTGGTGGCCTATATTCTGTTTATTACTTATTGGACCTTAAGTTGTGTGTGGGGCCTCAAACCCAAAATTAGTGTTTACCAAATGTTTGTTTTAAATTACACTAGAGATTGATCCATATGCCCGTGTGGATGTTAAATTTTACAGTTTTATAAACCAATATTCTGTTTTCATAATGAAAATTATATATTTTATATGTGACATAATATCATTAATTGAAAATATTAAGTCATATACATCAGAACTAAGCCCCGAATCAAATCGGATAATATGGTTACTTTTGCTTATTTGGTTATTTGCAGTTTCATTCAAAATACCTGAATCGAATCGCTTACTATGATTATTTTTGGTACAAATATCCGAACATGTTTCAGATACATTAGTTTTTTTGGATATTTTAAAATTTTCATACATCAAAACCAAATCCATATGAACTCCATATTCAAGTAAAACAATAAATGAAGTGATTAAAAAAGAAAGTGACTATTTTTGAGAAGACAATAAATGAAGTGATTAGAGTTAATTAAAAATAGAAGGAAATTGTGTAAAAAAATCACTTAAAAATAGGCAAGTATTATTTTGTATATGTTTTAATAGAATAGACTAGAACTTGACCCGCGCCTCCGCGCGAATGTTTGATTTAATTTATGTTCAACATAAACTTATAAACCGCTGGTTTTATAAAAATTCTATGTATATTTTTTATATTTTGTAATTTACATATAGAATAGAATATATTCTTTTATAATATAGATATTTGTTAATATTTTTTATTTGTACATAATATTATATTATAAATATTATTATTTGATGAAATTTTATGTAATTGTCTATTCATACATTAACTTGTTGCTTTTAGTTAATTTATTTTAAAATGAAACAACATACTAAAAAAATTTGACTTTTTTGCATTATTCATTATTGATATTGTACGAATATTAACTAAATTGATCATAATAAAAAGTACATCTTATTTTAATACATGTGATTTAGTTAATATTCATACATTATTAATAATTGTCAATATATGAATACGGATTTGGTTTGATAAGATTTTTAATTGTAATTAATTAATTTAAATTAATTTTAAATGTAATGTCAGGATTTGAAAATAAAAATATTTAATTGATCGTAAAAACATAATGGCTAAATGTGAAAATAAAATGAAGTACTAAAGATTCTGATATACATGTTTCCCAATAATTCTGATTTATATTGTTATCCATGTTTCCAAATAGTATAAAAAATACTTCAGTTTTAATAAATACTAGAATTTGACCCGCACTCCCGTGCGGGTGTTTGATTTAGCTTGTGTTTAACGTAAATTTATAAACAGTTGATTTTATTAAAACAATGATATACCTTTTTCTGTTTTGCAATTTACACATATAATAGAATATATTAATTTATAATATAAATACTGAATAATAATTTTTTATTTGCACATAATGTTATATTAGAAATTTAACTTGACGCAATTTGAAGTAATTGTAATATTCATATATTAACATGTTATACTTTTGTTAATTTAAATTAAAATAAAACAACATACTAAAAATTAATTTTTTGCATTAATTTTCTATTAATTATCATTAATTTTCTATGAATGATCTTTAATTTTATGATATTTTGTTTTCTTGAAAATTGCACTCTTGAAAATTTATATTTGACTAAATTAAATAAAGTAATATTATATTTAAAAATTATTTTATATAATATATACTATATGATTCAGTTTGTGTTTTTATTTTGACCACAAAGAAAGAAAAACCATTGTAATTAATTAATTTAAATTGATTTTAAATGCAAGACAATAATCTATAAACTATTATCATGTGTTGTCGCAGAGCGCAGGTCATTGCCTAGTCTGTAAATAAAAAGAAAAATATTTAATTTATTGTAAATACAATTGATAAATGTGAAAATAAAATAAAGTACTTTAAAGTACTTAATATTCTATTCACGTTTCCAAAAAATTCTTATTTACTGTTATCCTTATTTTCAAACAGTACCGAAAGGTACTTCAGTTTTAGTAATATAGAAATACAAAAGAAAAGTATTTAATTTATTGTACATACAATGGCTTAATATGCAATTAAAAAAATACTTAATATGCTATTCATGTTTCCAAACAATTCTTATTTACTTTGCTATCCTTATTTCCAAACAGTACTAAATGATACTCCAGTTTAAATAATATAGATATGTATTACGAAAAATCGTTAATCAACAGAAATCTCGGGTTAGATTTATGGCGGATATACTTAAATTAAAATTTTATTATATAGGTAACAGTAAATCATTTATGGTCCATTTAAAATGAATATATCTTTAGTAATTCGAAAGAATTTAAGTATTTAAGCTCATATTGAATTAAATGGGTATAAATAAAATTATATTTAATTTGGATGATGTATTTTTAAAAGTCAATTTCTGATAAATAATCATTATATCTAAGTTTCAAAAAAGTTATTCATAATATCAAAAATATATTTAAAGTATCCAAATACACTTAATATACACAAAATATTTTAGATACTTTGGATATCCAAAAGAGTCAATTAGGATATGGACTTCAACAGAGACTAAAAAATACCCAATATATACTTTGCATAGACCTAGACTAAACACTAACATGTATTAGAGCATCTTTAATTCAGGTTCTTAAGTGGGGTTTTAGAAAAAATCAGTGACTTAATTAAATTAAATCAAAAGTAATTAAAATGTGAGTAACCGTTCTTAATATGGTACTAGGTGATTTGCCCGCTCTTGCGAGCTTAATAATTTTACTAATATCTATAAATAACTATATAATCAATTTAAGTAAATTATAGTAAATTATTGTTCATAGACTCAAAATATTTAATAATAAACTAAACAAATTCTTTCTATATATAAAATTTTTGATCATCATATAAATAATTTTCATTACACAAATTAATTTTGAAAATACTCATAAATTTAAAATATTTAATAATAAATTAATATCATTTTTAGACATGACAAAAAATTTATAATAAAATTATCTTTATTAATGTTTTGGATAACAAAATATAAATTATCTATACATAAATTCTTTTCGAATTGATTTTTCATAATTAACTATATATTAACAAATAGAATTATTTTTCAAGGCTAATAAAGACTTTATAACATAATATAAAAAGTTAGATAAGGATAATTATCAAATTCATGAAATTCATTTTTAATTTAAAATTAATTATATATTAACAGATACAATTATTTTACAATGTTGATAAAGACTTTATAACATAATATAAAAAAATTAAATAAGGATAATTATCAAATAAATGAAATTCGTTTTTAATTTATTATTAATTATATTTTAACAAATATAATTATTTTTCAAGGTTAATAAAGACTTTATCGCCCAATATAAAATATTTTTAGTTAAAGACAAATCTAAAATCCTTGAAATTCGTTTTTTATTTATGTTTAATTATATATTGAAATTTTTAATTATTCATTAAAAGTATAAACGATATTAGCCACCCTAACTTTTAACGTGAGAGCTCCGTTGCAAAAAATTAGAATTAATTATATATTAACAAATATAATTATTTTTCAAGGTTGATAAAGACTTTATAACATAATATAAAAAAAAAATTAATAAGGAATTATCAAATAAATGAAATTCGTTTATAATTTATAATTAATTATATATTAACAAATATAATTATTTTTCAAGGTTAATAAAGACTTTATAGCCCAATATAAAATAGTTTTAGATAAAGATAAATCTAAAATCCTTGTAATTCGTTTTTTATTTTGTTTAATTATATATTGAAAATTTGAATTATTCATTAAGGGTATAAACGATATTAGTCATCCTAACTTTTAACGTGAGAGCTCCGTTGCGAAAAATAACTTCGCAAATAATAGTATAGATTTTGGGGACCGATTTAGAGGGAGTTTTTAGACCACATGTCGGTACGAAGAAGTTTCAATTTTGTTTTTTTTTTCATTTCTTTTCTATCTTTATTTTCTTGTCTCTCTCGATTTCTCCATCTTCTGTCATCATCGTCTCTGTCTTTTCTCGTCTTTTCCGCTGGATGACATGGGTTTTTGTTAATCAGAAGCTTGAAGAGAACCCTCTCTTTCGCGAGACCTCTCTTCCGCCATTGAAATAGCTCTTAAAGCTTCACCAGTCGCCGGATTATTCCATCCTCTCCACCCCAACTATTTCCACTTCTAGTCGGTCTTGTAGCCTCAGGGTACTTCCCCTCCGAACATCCTTCTTCGAAAATTTGGGTTCATCTTCTCTAATCGCCTCACGGCTTTTTTTTTTTTGCTCTCTATTCATTTGATTAACTTCGGAATTGTTGTTTGATTGGTCGGAACAAAACTAGTGTTGGTATCTTAAAGATTGGTTGATTGATTATGCTTAAAGACTTCTGTACAAAATCGATGTGTTGGTATCTTATAGACTTCCTGTACATTAGGAGTGTGGGCTAGGTAATAAATATATTAGATTCATGTCAACTCATCTTGACTCAATTCAACTCAAACCGTGATGAATGCTTCTCTTTGAATTCGTCTAAACCCTTTCTCTTCTCCTCTATTAAACTGTTTTTTTTTCTCTCTTTTTTTTTTCATCTTGTAACACATTACTTCTTCTTTCTCTCTTCTTTAACATTTTAGATATGGATTCTACGAATCCATATAGACATCAGACCTCAAGTTTTGTTGACCTTTTGAGCAGTCAACAAGACAGTGTCCTTCCTGAGCCCTTTCCTTATGAGAGTTTTTCACAACTCCTTGTGTTTAGTACTGCAACTTCAAGCTTCGGTGAAGACACACCTACAGACCGCAAAGAAAGAAAGAAAGAAAGAAATGGACTCCCACAGAGGATGTAGAGCTCATTAGCTCATGGTTAAAAACCAGCAAGGATCTTGTGGTTGGCAATGAGCAACAATCGGGTGCTTTCTGGAAACAAATAGCAGTTACTATGAAGCTAGTCCAAAGGTTGAAAGCGGTGAAAAGTGAGACGCAATTCAGTGTAAGCGAAGGTGGCAGAAGATTAACGATCTTGTTTCCAAGTGTTGTGGATCCTATGAGGCTGCAACAAGACAGAAAACTAGTGGTAAGAATGACGGTGATGTTTTTAAACTGGCACACGAAATATCTACAACGATAACAAGATGAATTTCAACCTTCACCAAGCAATGGGAGGAGCTGGGCATTGACCAGAAATGGTGTGAACTTGCTACTAGTAAGATTGATGGAAGCTTTAAGAAGAAAAGATGTGAAGATGGTGCACAATCTTCAAGCTCTCAAGCAACTATCAATTTTAGATGATTAACCAACCAAACGTCCTCTTGGTGTCAAGGTAGCGAAAGGAGCAAGTGGTAAGAGAACTATAGTGGAAGGCAAGGCTCTATCTGAGTTTCAGAGCATGTGGTCTATTAAAGAGAAGGACTTGGCAGTGAAAAAAAGATTGTCGAAGATGGGTCTGCTTAACAAACTCATTGCAAAAAAAAAAGCCATTATCTGAATATGAAGAAGCTTTAAAGAAGAAGCTAATTACAGAAATGTTGGATAATTAGTGTAAACTCGTTATTTGGCTTGTTGTTGGTCTTGTTCTTGTTCTGTTTTATGTTTGATATTTCTATGTTTCATATTTATGTTTGATGTTCTGTTTTAGTGGTTTATGTTTGGTCTTCTTTTAGTTGCTTAAGAAGAATGTTCTGTAATGGAATTAATGGAGTTAATGTAGTTGTTTTTATGTTTAAAATGTTATGTAATGGAATTATTGCAGTTCTTGTCATGTTTAAAATGTTCTGTTGTTATTGTTTGAGTCTAAAAATTCTTTTAACTGATGAGAGTTTTGTTGCTGCTTGTGTGATACAGGTATGAGAGAAATTGACATCACTCACAGGCACAAAGGTTGGTTGCTTCCAGCACTCACGACCTTTAGAGATAGCCTAGTGAAAAAGTGTCATTGTCATCACTCACGAAGTTTTGTATGCTTGTGTGTTAGCAGTCACGGGTTATATTTCGTACTAAAATCATGCAAGTATTTGAATAAAATTTATGTATTCTTGTGTGTTAGCAATCACTGGTGTGTTAGAAGTTTTGTATGCTTGTGTATTATTCAATCACGGACTGTTTTCTCCTTGTGTACTATCAGTCATGTTTCTATATAATAAAGTTTGTATTCAAAGACCATAGAAATCTTCTATTATCAGTCACGGACCATAGAAATATTATTGTTAAAGTTTCTATATAAACTTCACAACACTCTTGTTTGGTCTCTCTCATAACTTCACTACACAAAGTCCATACCACTCTTGTTTGGTCTCTTTCTCTCATAATTTCACTACACAAAGTCCATACTACTCTTGTTTGGTCTTTATTCACGTCTTCTTCATCTTCTTGTTTTAAAGTGTAGCACAAGTTTCACAACACTCTTGTTCTCTCTTTAATCACTATTCACTTTTTTATTCACAACACCAAATTTTGAAAATCTCAAACAATTGCTACACATATATGACATATTTTTCTCATAATACTTTCGAGGGATCAATTGATGATATTTTTTATCAATATTTTGATCAACATTTTGATCAAACGTTCGAGAATTTTACCATTGATTATGGTGATCAAGAAGAAGAAAGGAAAATAAGGAGAAACAAGTTTATATTGAAAGAAATCGTGAAGCAGGCCATGCACATTTATGGAATGATAATATCAGTGAAACTCCAACGTATCCTGAAAATTTAGTGGGACGAATTTTTAGAATGAACAAGCCATTATTCATGCACATTGTTGATCGACTCTCCAACAAAGTTTAATTCTTTCGCCAGAAGAAAGATGGTCTTGGAAGGCTTAGTCTCTCTACGCTTCAAAAGTGTACAGCAGCTATTCGTGTCTTGGCATATGGTACTGCGGCTGACACAATCGACGAATACCTCAGGCTCGATGAAATGACAACTCGGTCATGTTTGGAGAATTTTGTGGAAGAAATAATTTATTTGTTCGGTGATGAGTACCAAAAAAGACCAACACCGGCTGATCTTCAACGTCTACTTGATATTAGAGAGCATCATGGATTTCCCGGGATGATAAAAGCATCGATTGTATGCATTAAGAGTGGAAGAATTGTCCCACCGCTTGGAAATGGCAATATTCTTGTGGTTTGGGTAAACCAACAATCATTTTAGAGACGGTTGCTTCATATGATCTCTAGATAAGGAATGCATTTTTGGACCTCTAGGTACCTTAAATGATATCAATGTTCTTGATCGCTCACATGTTTTTGAAGACATAATAAAGGTTCAAGCTCTGCAAATCACTTACTCTGTCAATGGAAACAGGTTTACTATCTCACCGATGGTATTTATCTGAAATGGCAACTTTATCCAATCTATTCCAATACCATAAGGGCTGAAAGCTGTTTTATTTGCCCAACGTCAAGAAGCTGTCCGAAAAGATGACGAGCGTGCTTTTGGAATCTTGCAAGCTCGCTTTGGCATTGTTAAAAATCTAGCACTTTTTGGATATAAAATCACAATCGGGAAGATGATGAGAGCATGTATCATACTCCATAATATGAGAGTAGAAGACAAACGAGATGGATACATTCAGTTTGATGTTTCAGAGTTCCAACAAGAGTAAACACCGGAAGTTCACATGTGGATCTCACATATTCTAGAGATATCCCTTCAGATATCGCCAACATGAAGGGTGTTCGAACTAGAATTCGTGATAGACAAATACATTAACAATTGAAAGCTGATTTGGTTAAACATATATGACGTAAATTTGGACGTTATGAAGACAACAACGGAGCACGGATGTTTCTTTCAAATTATTCTCGTTTATTTTACTAATCTTTGTTTTAAGTTTTTCTTTTGAAATCTATGTTGAAAAGATTATCTTTAATATATTTTTAATAAATAAATTTTATCTTTAAAAAAGAATTAGTAATTTTATTTAAGAACTTTTAATTAAAAAACTGCCATTATAGCACAAAATCTAATAGTTTCTTAACTAAAATTCTTAAATACACTTATATACATTTATATACTTAAATAATTTTTTTTTTGACATCGAAAGAAAACAGACTCATATAGACTCTGCAAACCAAACCGGAAGCTCTGTATCCATGTGAACAACGAAGGACGGTTGTTTCATCGCACTGCGTGCTAAACGGTCCGCCTGTGTATTCAATGTCCTTGGAACATAGATGATCACCGAGCTGTGAAAACTCCCTTGTAGCGTCTTGATATCTTCCTAATAATTCACAAAGGCTGGCCATTCGTCTGGTTCCGAAACCATCTTCACCAATTGAGAACAATCCGTTGCAAACGTAACTTGGAATTGACGCAAATTCCTCATACTCTCCATCGCCCAGATAAGTGCTTCCGTCTCAGAATGAAGCGGTGAGAGGCTGGCTCTAACATTTATTGCTCCCATTAGACCCACGAAGCCTTCTAAGGTACTATACCAACCATGTCCATCAAACCGGTCCTTATCCTTCCGGAAACCATCAATAAAACACCAACGTCCTGGTATAAACGGGACAGGTGTGAAAGCCCCTACATGTGGTTCACTGTGTTCTATCTTTAGTTGGGCCTCCTCCCACATAGTAGATTCTGTCTCTGCCAATGCAAGAGTATCCTTCGGATCAACATCCAAATTACTAATTTTTTTGCTATTTCTCTCTTTCCAAAGATACCACAATATCCATGCGAATTGATGATTATCCATCTTAGGAGTAACTCGCCAAAATAAATGATCCATATTCGTAAACAGAGATTATGTAGGGAAAGATACCGGGTTTAAAGGGATCTTTGACAATGCCCAAACTTGACGTGCGGGTGGGCATTGAAAGAAAATATGATTAACCGTATCCTCTTCAGCACCACATCTGTCACAATAAATATCACCTTTTATCCTTCTTGCCTGCAGATTTTTCTTAACCGAAATACAACCCGATAAAAATTGCCAGAGAAAATGTTTTATCTTGGGAGGACAGCGCACCTTCCAGAAGAAAGCTTTTAAAGCATCCAGCATAGGCCCCTGAAACTCAAGCGGTTTTCCTCTGTCCGGATACACCCGTTCAACTTGATAGCCTGACTTAACTGTGTATCTTCCATTCTTAGTGAAATGCCAGTCATCCCTATCTTCCATTTGGTTCCTACTAAGTGGAATGCTTTCTATTATTTTCACATCCTGGGGGTCCACTAGATTCCGAATAACCGACATATTCCAAGTCCGCAAATCTGTGTTGATAAGAGAGTCTACTGTGAGGTCCAGGAAAACATTTGTTTGATTTGTATTTGCTGGTCTCGGGCGAGTGGTTGGGAGCCAGAGATCATTCCATACAGAGATAGTCGATCCTGATCGCACCGATCCGATCATATTCTCCGTCATATGGATGGAGGAGTATGGTTTCAGCTAGATCTCTGGTTAGCAAAGGACTTATGCGTTTGACGCATTCCTATAGTACCGACCTTTGAACACACGAGAAAACAAAGTATTTGGTTTCTCAATAAGGCGCCATAGTTGTTTACCTAACATTTCCGTGTTGAAATCCTCAAGATCCTTAAAACCCAAACCTCCTTCATCCTTATGAAGGCATAATTTATCCATGATTTCCAATGCATTCCTCTTGTGCCTCTCCCTGGGCTCCACCAAAATTGTGCAACCGCATTTGTTAATTTTTTTGTGGTTGCCTTTGGTAACCTATAGCAGGACATCACATGATTTGGTAACGCTGTAACCACCGATTTAATGATTACTTCTTTACCTCCTTTCGTAAAAAATCTGAATGTCCATCCATTGACCCTTTTGTTTAGTCTATCTTGAACGAAACCGAATACTTGTATCTTCGAACTGCTTAGACCCTCTGGTAGGCCTAAGTATGTGCCCATTCCTCCTATATTTTGAATGCCTAGTATATCTCTGAGTTCCTGTCTGTTCTCTTCCCCAATCCTATGACCAAATTGAATTGAAGACTTTTGAAAATTAATTAATTGACCCGACACATTCTCATATTCTTTAAGAATGGTGAGAATAGTTTGACACTCCTCCGGTTGCGCCTTACAAAAGAAAAGACTATCATCCGCAAAGAGAAGATGAGAAACCGCTGGACATGCTCTAGCAACCTTCATTCTTGTTAATCGCTTTTCTCGCTCTGCCTTTCTAATATTGGTAATCAGAACCTCTGTACACATAATAAATAAATAAGGAGACAGAGGGTCCCCTTGTCGTAATCCTCTCTGCAGGATAATGGACCCCTTAGGTTACCCATTTATTAAGACATTATACTGGACGAACGATATACATTCCATCATAAGTTTTATCCAATGAGGATCAAATCCCATTTTGTATAGTAAAGCTTTAATAAAATCTCATTCTGCCCAATCATACGCTTACTCATATCTCTTTTAATCGCCATATACTTTCTCTGACAAGATTTATTTGCTCTTAAGCCATGAAACATCTCCTGGGCAATCAAAATATTATCCGAAATTAACCTCCCTGGGACAAATGCCGACTGGATTTCTGATATTAGCCTAGGCAAACAGCCTTTTAATCTTTGACATACTACTTTTGAGATGATCTTATATCCCACATTGCAAAGACTTATCGGTCTTAGCTCCGTCATCCTTGTGGGTCTCTCCGTTTTTGGGATCATACAAATATGTGTGATATTTAAACGAGCATCTAGTACTCCTGAAATCAAGAATTTATTTACCATTTCTACCAAATCCTTCTTAATAACATGCCATGAGTGTTGGAAAAAAAGTGCCGTCATTCCATCCGGTTCTGGTGCCTTTTCTGGATGCATCATAAATAAAGCTTGCTTAACTTCTTTCTCTGTGGCCATTCTCAGCAACCTTTGATTCATTTGAGTGGTGATATTGACCGGAATTTCGCTAGAAAACTATCAAACTCAGTTGGTGAAGTAGACGTAAACAACTCTGTAAAGTAGTTCACTGCCACTTGTTCCACCCCATTGTCCTCTGTTATCCAATTTCCAACCTCATCATGCAGCCCCACAATCCTGTTACGCACCGTCTCTGTTTTGTCAAAGCATGATAAAATTTGGTATTAAGATCTCCCGAGGAATACCACATATTCCGACTCTTTGGATACCAGTAATCCTCCTCATCCTTATATGCATCTTGTAATTTCCTAAATACGTCCAAAATGTCCTCTTGTGTCCTATTATCATCCATTTGTACCTCCTCAAGAGCGTTTTGAAGATCCTAAATTTTCTCTTTTCCATATGGTGGATTATCTTTCCTCCACCTTGCTATCTCATGCCGACAATTACTAATTTTTGTGACTAAATCAACAACTTGGCCATTATTTTGTTCTGTCCAGCCGGTAACAATGGATTCCATAAAACCTTCCTTCCTAATCCATCTCTTATCAAACCGAAAATGTCCTCTCCGTTTATAGACTTTATCCTCAATATGTGCCACTATTGGACGATGATCCGAACCAACCATCCCCAAGTATTCTGTGTAGGAACATGGAAATACGGTATGCCATTCTTCGTTTGCTAGTGCTCGGTCGAGACGATATCTGACCATCACCGCTGCCGTTCCTTTCCCTCTACGTCCTTGCCATGACATTTTATTTCCTCGAGTCGGAAACTCTATTAACCCAGCATTCCTAATCATATTATTGAAAGGAACAAAGGATGCCAAAATTCTTAACACCCCCCCCCTTCCTTTTCATGATTACCAGTAATCTCATTTAAATCACCAATAATAAACCAAGGATCTGATCTTGCGAGACCGTAATGAGTTAATCTTTCCCATACTTGTTCCCGTAGTTCCTGTACCGGATCTCCATACACAAAGGTTAGGAAAATCTTTTTCCCTCTCGCCACTGCATCAACATCAATCATCCGATTACTAGAATATAAAATCTACACTTGATACCCATTGTTATAGAAAAGAGCAAGACCCCCGCTCCTGCCCACCGGATCCACCGTAACCAAATTATAATATTCAAAATGCGCTTGAAAACCTTGTACAAAATCATAATCCTGTTTAGTTTCCGATAAAAAAAAGAAAATCTAGTTTATGCTTGTGCCATATCTCCCTTAAATAACTAATCTTCCATTTACTCCCCAATCCTCTACAATTCCAACTTAGTACTCGCATAAAATAATTTTGAAAGAAGAAACGCTATATGCATGGGTTTGAAGAGACCCCGTTTGGAACCCAAGAAGATTTGTATTAATCCAAATCTTTATACAGAATATCAATATATGTGAAACTCTGTTTATACCAAAAGACCATATAATCGGAACAAACTCCGGCCATATTTCGAGCCACTTAAACCTTGTGCCCACTGACCCCATATAATTAAAATTATCAGTACAAAAAAAAGGTTGAGTCTCCTTCAGTGGCAGAATTCTTAGTATCTTAACTCTTATACAACCCATAATATAATCCCAGCCGTTAGGAATTTTGCATATCCTATCATTAACCTTTAAACAATAGCTTAACCTCCTTTCGAACCCCTTATACTAGACTATTCTGATACCATTCCGCAACTTCCCGATGGCCAAACATATCCACTCCTCTGGCAACTGCATATAGTTTAAGGAGACCAATAGCAGTCTTCGTACTCTCAATGTTACCATGTTGGTAAACCGAGAGGAGGAGAACCATACAACCTGTCTAAAAGAAACATGTATCCAAATAATCTGAACAGGAGAACTATAAAAACCAACTAAAATTGTTTTATTCATCACCATTCTCAAATCATGAGATCAGACCATCAACCAAGGACACATAGGAAAACAACTGATATACCATCTATTTTGCTCACAAAACTTATTAAGAAAACACCATTAAAAAAAACCAAAACCAAAACCAAGAAACAAGTAACATAATTCTTTCATGCCAGCCTTATCCATAAACTAGTGCAAGTCCTTTGAAGAGGTTGTCTTTGGGATTAAAGGTCCCTTTTCCTCCATCTGTCGATTACTTTCTCCCTGCCTCTTTCCAGTCTTCACCGTCGCCCCTTTGTGTGGGGACAAAACAGCCTGAACAAACCTTCTCTTGGAAGTTCCTGCTGCCATCACCGAGTGCCTGAACTGCCCTTTACGAGCACCCTTCTTTTTTTCAACCTCCCCGGCTAGTATCTCCTTCTCCTTTGCATGCCCAGGACGTACCATGTCCTCCATCACCATGGCCGGTTCTGTTTGTACCCCACTCATGTCCTCCTCCTCTCCATCAGTTAAATCCTGAAACTCGTCATCAGCTTCACCTAAAGTTGACCCTTCATGCTCCTTGATGTCACCATTAGTTTCCTCGGTCCTCAAAACATTAACCTGATTATCTAACATCCCAGTTTCCGTCACAACCTTCGCCAACTCAATGCCATCATCAGTATTCACCTTAGCCATATCAATGTTTAAATCACCCTCTATTTGTAGTGATTGTGAAGTTACCTCAATCAAGTTGTTAGCTACATCACTTGCTTCCTGCTGCATCACTTGTGAGCCTTTTGTGTTGTTATCCTCAAATTGAAGACTCCTCCGAGCATTCCTTCTTTCAGAGAGTTCCCCTTCCTCCCTCGGTTCCTCCCTAACATCATCCAATGATCGCCTGTCATGTCGTGAGACATAATGATTTCAGTCCCTATTTTCATATGTCGACCTCCTTGCTTGCTCCCAGTGAGAGCTCATATCCCTCGAGTTGCCCTCCTCTATTCTGGTATTGTTACGGTTTGAGTAGGAACGTTTGTTTCCTCGCACAGGAATCTGAACCCAATTAGCATCATGCTCTTCATGCATCTTCCCTGTTCCTTTCCCATGGTAACCTCTTTGTTCTTTTCCATTCTCCTGTGTATTTCCATCACTGTTTATAACCACCCCCTTATAGCTCCTGGAACGATCATCTTGGCCTAAATGTCACCTCCGCTTTAACTCTCTTCATAGGATTCAAATGACAGAAATCCTCCATATGGCACAAGCTTGAGCAAAGCTTGCAGAAACCAAACAATTTCTCGTATTTAAGAGTTAACGGCGCCTCTTCCCCCTCATAGTATTCACCACCTGTAAAATCAACCGATGTGTCAAAGCAAAGTTCTTTAAAACCATCAACTATGATCCTGATTTTGCCATAATCCAGGTCAACATCCGTTGTCTCCCCTATTGCATCACCAATACTCTGAAAAGTTGGCGCAGACCAGAACTCACCAGGGACCCCCACTACTGAAATCCAAAATGGTATCTCAGATGGAAAAGACCGCGATATCTTTGGCTGCCATCTAGCTAGATCCAGCATCCAATAGTCGAAATGATAAGGCTGCATCTCCAAGACCGCTACAAGATCCTCCTCCTTATGAAAATGGAATTGGAACTTTCCATTTCCCAAGTCAGTACCAACGACCCTCTCCTCTACCTTCCATATCTTCGGCAGCATCACCAAAAGAGATTCCACCTTTTGTTCCTCCGGGTTCACACATCTCCCAATCAAAGTTTGAGAGTAACTCTTGATCAAATCATAGTTATTGAAATGGAGTACTGAAATCTTCAACCTCTTCAGAATCTCCTCTCCTGCTTTCATATCTTCCGCCTTTCGTAAGAGCTGGGACTGAGTCATAACTCTAGACAGCAGAAACAAAAAGATATAGTGAATAAGAAGAAGAAGATGTAATCGTGAAGCTATGAAAATGAAGCAACCCCCATCGCCCATTTTATAAGATAACCATATTCCACAATATCCGCTTTTGATATCATCACCATGAAAACCATATTTCCATTGATTGATGAATATACTTCCAGATCGGAAATCATCAAAACCAATCCGCCTTGCCAAAATTCCATTAAAAATGTGATACAATATCAAAACATTGAGATCCCCAAATATTTGACACTGTTTTGTGAAATCCCGAAATCCCAGATTCTTCGTAAGACACCTTGACCTTAGGAGGACAGGTTGATTACCTCAAAATATGATGATATGATCCCCCATTAATTTCCGAGATTATGATCGAATCCCTCTCCATAGCCATGGATTTTCTCCAATCTCCCCGAATCCATTCTTGAGTTCTCCAAAGACCTTTGTTGCCAAAAAACCAAATCGGATAAAAGTCCTTCTGATCTTCCCGATCTCTTCATTATGATATAGATCTCCTCGATACCAAATCCCCCCAGAAACACCCGGATCCCAATCTTCTATCGTCATCAAACCCTAGAAAAGGGGAGTCGCCATCGCCAGAGAGAACCTACTAAAATTACTTAAATAATTGTTAAAAAATACTAATGAGTTTATGTGGATAATCATGTTTTTACTGGGTTGGTAATGGTTTAGTTTTTCAGATTGAGTATTTAATTAAAAAATAAGGAAATATGAAAAGATTTAGTTAGCCCAGGTCAGAATCCCGAACGGAGACAAACAAGAAGGAAATCAAAACGCCCTCGCGGCGATCCTCTGTCGTCGCCAAACACTCAACCCGAGAATTTATTGTCTTCAGTTCATAGATGCAAATATGAACTGAGAGTTCTATATTTGCTTTGTGCCAATTTTGAGCCATGGGAATCTCGTATATCTTGTCCCAAAGTTATATATTTGCTTTTGTCTTCTAAAAGATGGATATAATAATATCACAGTTGCAAGAAGAAGTGAATTCCATAGCCGCAATCACTTTCAATGCTTTCGGTACACTCCAACGAGATGCTACAACTAATTGATGATCCTACGGCTGCTTCTCCCGAGCAACCTAAGCAGCTCAGTGCCGATCTTGTCAAGGCTGCTAATCAGGTTAGATGATGTTTAGTGGATCTGTTATTCCATTTTCCCTGGCCAACTTTGCTCTTCAACTGGTTTTTGTTCTCTCTAATTGCTTGCAAATGATCCTGACTTTGAGAAGTTCTAAAGATGTGTAACCTTGTTTGTTGACAGAGAAGGAGTTAAAACAAGCCCACGAGCTATTTGGACAAGCAGCAGATAATTGCCTGAATATGAAGAAACCCGAATGAAATGCCAAGCAGATACATGCACTATGAACAATTATTATGTTTTAGGTTCAGAAGTAGTGGAAGTTCTTGTTTGGTTCTTTGGAAATTGTTGTACAAGTACAGAATGTTAGTTATCGAGCCCATAATTTTAACATTACACTTATTTTGTATGTTTAGTTACAAGCGTAAAGAATGCATATGGTAAACCTTCCATTCGTTTAGCGTTTGTCTACCATTCGATCAAAGTTGGCTTGACTGGATTCAAAAATTTGCAAAGATCAGCGGTTTAGTACCTTGCAGACTTAGTAATCGATCTGTTACATGAAGCTTTAGGATGGACAGGAAACTTTAGACAGTCATGTGAGGATGAGATATAAGACCCTCATCTGTATAAAGTCACATCAAAGGGTGTTCAAACCAGCCAATCTTTTCCTACTTCTTTGGGTAAACAATTATTTTCTTTGTCGGTTTCTTCTTTCCGTGTGTTTGAGAATATACAATCTTGCTTTTTATACCAAATGTCTTTGCACCTTCCAAATCTCCTGCTACGAGTAGAACCTGATACATCCCGCCAAGCCATAAACCATATAACCATGTAAACGTGCAAGAACAAAAGAGAGTGACTTGCCTCAGAAAGCTAAGGACGTTGCAAGGAAGCGCTGCAGATACCTCTAGCTAAGAGAAAATCTAGACATTTTCTTTAAGGAACAAAACCGAGCACCTCTCTCATATATCCTAACAAATCCATCCATAGCTACACTTCGGTTGGCTCCGTCTCTAGGAATTCCAGAAACAACTGATCAAAAACAGCAAATCTTTGGGAGGCTTAAAGTAGTGAAGAAAAATTCAGTAGAAGAGAATGTAGATGGTAGCTACAGTCTATAGCTCGATCGTTACTATAACTAAATGTTCTTGCTTTCATCGGTGACCCAACAAATGTTTCTCGAGTTTTAAGAAGTAAAATCTCCTCTTTGAATTCCAAGATGATGATTGACTAAGCAAAGCTTCTAGAGACCCTTGAGAGAAACAGAATCAAACCACTTTCTCGTAGTGCTCAGACTAACATCATCAACATCATCGCAACAGAGTCTAATGAAACTTCCCAATGCATCCAAATATTTTTGCCCATAGGTCCAACGAATGAACTTGTGTTATGTCTACAATCTCTAAAAGCCTCTGAAGATGGTCCCTTTGTTCTTTCTTACATAGTGCAAGAAATAATATTTTCTGTTTTTCCAAGATCAAAAAGGTTGAATTTTTAAAAGCAAACAAAATACAAGAATCCCTAAAATGAACAATGGTTTCTTACTTTGTAATAATGCTAAACTGCCTCCTCCATTACCATCAACAGCACCATCAGCCTCTTCAACGTTTTCTCCTGTCTCCAAGTTGGATCCAAAAAGCATTTGATAGTAACCAAGTCTCTCAACTAAACCAGGACCAACGTTGCTTACAATAATCTTGGACTCTAGTTTAATTTTTTTAGTAATTTTGGTTCAAGTTTTTGATATTATTTTTGGTAATTTGGGATACAAATTACAAATATTCAATTTATAAATTATACTTAGATATTTGGTTATTTCAAAATTATATCATATCCCCTATATATTAATCCTGGAGCATTACAACATTTAAGTATAGCCAAGTGTCATCACCAGGATTACTCTTAGAATTCTTAGAAAAATATATTGATCCATTTAAATATAAAATTTATTAAATTAACTATCAAAATTATTTGCAGTACATAAAGAATATTCTTCATTCTTTATTTAAGTAAAAGGTACAGAATTACCTAATATGATTAACATATATATGATAATTAATGATTGTAAACAATAAATATTTGATTATAGTTTTTATATTTTTCCATCATTTTTGTTTAACTTATATTATTAAAAATAAAAGATCGCATTAATCATATAATAAAAAATCTATAGTTTTTCTTATATGTTATATTAAATTTTTTTAAAACGACTAAAAATTACTAAAATTGTTAAAAGTCTTACAATGAAAATTTTGTGAACAATTTTTTATTTCTTTTTTTGTTATAAGAATACAGAAATCCCCTATGTATTAATCCTAGAACATTACAACATTTTTTCGTAGTCACGTGTCATCACCATGATAATTCTCAGAATCCTTATAAAAATAAGTTGGTCCATATAATTATATATTATACTTTTTATTCAACTAACTATCAAATTAGTTATTAGTGTACAAAAGAATATTATTTCCTTCCTTAGATAAAAGCTACGGAGTTACCTAATATGATTAATATATATATCTGACTATTAATGATTATGAATAATACATATTTGATAATAATTTGCGTTTCCTTTCTATTTTTGTTTAGTTTTATATTATTAAAAGTAATTAAACAATCACATTAAGCATATAGTTAAAAATAGATTTTTTCTAATATGTTCTATTTAGAATTTTTTGAAACGACTATAAATTACTTGATGTTATGTGTTTTCAAGGCTCCTAAGGCAAATGTTGTAGTATAGATGATTGTCGAACCAGTTCTGAGGGATTTAAAAGCACCGAGAATGCAAGTACTAGCTTAATCTAAGTGCGATCATGTGATTGATTGGGTTTTAAGGTTAACTATAACTAGAATGCAATAAAAGATATAACTTTGACAATGAAGATAAAAGAGAACTCATGGGTATAGAGAATTTGACCTTGGATGATCAAGTTTCGATCTAAGGATGGCAAGCGATCAATTAGACTGCCTACCTTAGGCCTAGATACGATTCTAAACAAGCTCTATGTCTAGATGAATGTTCATTTACTACCATAACTCAAGCATCAAATGTCTTTGGTTGAATATTATGAAAGTAATCATTAGGAATATATCTATTAGCCATCTTAACACCTTTAACAACAAGTGTCCCTGGTAAAGACTGTTAAAATCTTAAGAGAGCTGACTCAGACATTTCATCGAACACTTTGTGAGTGGGAAATGTCTAGAGATCAACCTTTGAGTGATCAATTCAAAAGATGCATTATGGTTACTCTCATAAGCAAGGAACAAGAGAAATCTAACACTAAAACATGATAGATCTAACCTAATCACCCCTAATCTCCCTAACCCATGAATTCAAAAGGTGATTACTCACTAATTTCCATGATCCCTCTTAAACCCATATTGGCTTTTAGATTAATCATGTAAAGAAATAGATAATAAATCAACAAGAACACAATATGAAAGCAATGAAATCTCAATCCAAAAGATGTTTTTCTTCAAGAATAAAAGATAATCTGCCTAAACGGCTTACAACGTCATTTTAATTGGGTTTCTGAAACTCAAAACATAAAAGACGAAAATTGCAAAAAGGTCCTCAAAGTCTTATTTTCGCCACATAAAAGACGCACAGCGGGGTCACAACCCCGCTGCCAAACCCCGTGCCAAGCTCCCAGCGGAGTCGCAACCCCGCTGCGGCACACCGCTGGGAAGCTCTCCGTTTTGTTGAAAAGCCGAGCGGCCCCATAGCCCCGCTGCGTGGGTCCGCTGTGGTCTGGGCCGATCCCCTGACTCCGCCCCGTGACCCCGCTCCGGCTGGTGTTGCTTGCAGCGACCTCTTGACTCCTTTGTGGCTGCTCCGGCTCGCCAAATGACATCCTTGCACTCTCTTTTGGCACATAATTGATCCCAAACACCTCCAAGAACTCCACAGCATGTTCCACCACCTGATAAAGACAAATGAATGCAAAATGCAACCTAAGAATGCCTCAATCTAATCTATATGCTCAACATGGACAAGAATGCAAGGTTAAAACCAAGTAAATATGCAACATATCAACTTCCCCAAACTTGTCCTTTACTTGTCCTCAAGTGCACTTTCAAGGACTTATGGAAAGAGAGGTTTGAAGGTGGTAACTCATAACCAAGAGAAACACATCTAAGAGATCAACTTAACATCCTAAAGAGACATTCCAAGTACCATGAGCACACTTTCTTATCACACTCTAGCTTCTCTAGGCCTATCAATACCCTCTTATGCCTTTAAACAAGATGCAATACTTTTCAATTTACAAGTCTTTAAACCAGCCCTCACATTAGTTCACACACACACACACACACAAAGTGAAGTTTCACAAATGGGCACATGATCTCAATCATTTGGCTAGGCAAGCAACATGTCTAATGAGAATGAAGAAGAGGGTTCAAATACATCATTTTTAGTGACTATCACTCAAGAACAGAGGGATCTTGATCATTATGCAAAATTTATCTAAGACTAGAAGCAACTGATACATACATAGCCTTGTTCTCATCATTCTACCCTTCTCCTAAGTGATCACAATTTCTAACCCTTTCTTTCTTCATCTCATACCCCAAATAACCTTTACTCACATCACTCACCCAATGAACAAGTTCTTCTCTTCTTTTTTTATTTATTTTAGCACAACCAACTAGGGACTCATCACAAACTTTCTACTTTGTAACTCCAACTCTTCTTCTTTACACATCTCCTCCCCCAAACTTCTTTGTTTCTTCTTCTTTTTTTTTTTTTTTTTTTATGGGAAGGGTTCCTTAATACACAATCTAGAGTTTCTTTTTCTTTCTTTTAGTCCCCAATGGCTTTCTTCTTTTCTCAAGACACACTTTGTTTAAACTTTCTCATGATCTCTCATTCAAAACCCAAGATATTAACTTTAGAACACATAAACCCACCCACCATCCTAGATGCTAGCTCAAAAGAGGTTCCTATTCTAGCAAGAGATGAGAACAATCCTATGTCGCCTCCAATACTCTCAAGATTTTTCACATGACAAACTATCAAAAGAAGGCCTCACTCATGCAAATCAAATGTTTGGTCTCAAAAGAATGACTTGGGTTCAAGTTAAGGGTGTGGAGTACCATTTGGGT
>CAKOAT010077377.1:292926-351818 GCA_932364175.1 Eruca vesicaria subsp. sativa
CCAGGTCCTAACATTTATATACATATAGCTCTTATAGATAATCTACATATATCATTATATGTGTATAATGAACAGTATCATACTTAATAGATTTTTTTTTTGTAAAAACATACTTTATACATTTAATCCGGATATTGAACCATATCTCTTAGTTATTATCCAACAGATGTATAGGAGCATGAAGTTGGAAGAATCCTTGCAAGGTAAAAAACTATAATTTACATTTCAGTTTTAGATTTATGATGATGTACGTATTGCATGTATTTGTTTAGGACGGTAGGACCATGCATGTATAATGATATTCAACATAATGTTTCTATATATCTATGCATATAAAAACACATGAAATATATGGCAGACGAGATATTGGCAAAGAGAAGTGTTAGAGTGACAGGAGAAGTGACTTGGTGGCAGTTTCAACAGTACCTTCATAACTATCAACGTCTTCGAGGCAATGCCAACCTTTTCCAAAATCAACTAAGGTATCGTCTAGTTATTAACTAAAAGTTTGTTTATTGATATATTACCTTTTTGTAGCTTTTTATTAATATATACTTCTGGGTTAAATGAGAAACACAACTATATATGTATACATTTTTCTATGAATTTATTGTAGGCAAGAAGACGAAATGTATGAAAACATAATAACATTTGGAGAATCAAGTAATGGAATTAAGGACGCACCAAGTGACTATTTTACTTGCAAGTCTCTCTATGAATCTTCAAGGGTAAAATTGTGCATTTTTTTGTTAAATATCTATATTATTAAAAGAAAAATACAACAATAAATTATTTAGTAATTTTTCACCTTATGTACAATGTCATACCATTGAAGTTATTAATTAATATACATTTTATGATTCTTTGTCTTTTCATGTTATCTTAATGCATTTTCAAAATTAAATTCTAACTAAAAAAATCATAGCAACAATAATTAATAAATCTAACATTTAGTATTCTTTGTATTTTTTATTATATATATATATATATATATATATGTGTGTGTGTGTGTGTGTGCGTGTGTGTTAAAATAATTAATAAACAGAGTTTTAAATAGTTAATGAACAGTATTATTTTAAAGATATATAATTATATTGTTTTTGTTTTTTATTAGTAATAACTAAAATAAATGTTTTATAAAAGAAAATTTTATATAAAATATAGATTAATATAAATATATTATGTTACATATATTTTCATATAAATAATATTCCATAGTAAATTAAATATGATAAATGTTGAGAAATAATTAGTTCTATACTTTTGCTTTGACAGGTCGTCCGAGTTAGTAAACGTAGAGCTGATGATAACAATCGTAAAACTGTTTGTGATATTCGAGATGATGATAATGTTGTTACTGTGTCACTAACAAAATCGATAAAAGCTTCCAAAGGTGAAGAAGAATTGTCCCTTGAGCTCACTCTTGGTCTCAAGCCTTAAAACAGGAATTCGATATATGCAGAAACCGTTGTAATGTATCTTGTTAATGCAGGTATTTAAAATATGTTTTAATATTTTCTGTATACTAGTGGACACCTAATTTGCAGGATGGTGCCTTTCTCATGAGATTTTAAACCGACGACTGTATGTACTTTCTTTTTCTAGATCATCTGTACGTTGTTGATGATAAACAAATATAAACATTAACATGTTTATTTTAATGACTAGAAGATTTCGCCATGTGCAGCGATAACAAAAAAATTAAAATATATTATTTTAGAAAATAAAAATCAAATTTAATATTTTAAAACTATTTATTTTAGTATAAATATACAAAATTCATAAGTTAATTTTTACTTTTACTTTTGATTTCGTTAAATTAAACGATAAAATAATTTTATTTTCTATTATATTTATGAATTTGTTTATCTTAATTTTTATTAAATATAAATTATATTTACATTTAAGTGATATAAACTAATTTATTAATTAACTAAATAAGTTGACTGAAAATATTTTAAAATGCATATTTTATGGTGATGATATATAAATAAATTTATTAATTTGGTAATTTGGTAATTGATTATTTTTACCAATAAATGAATTATAGCATGATTTGAACAGTTAATTAACAAATATAAATATTACATATTTTTATTTTTCAATTGTAAGTTAATTTGAAATTTTTTTATATATTCGTAATCATGTTATTAGTTTAATTTTTTTATTAGTGGTGATACATATAAGTCATTGTTATATTTAAAACATCTTATAAAAATGTAAAAGCTTCATAAATGCAATTTAATAAGTCATATTAAAAATTTAATCATATCATCATTTTTACTAAGCCTTGTCATTTTTTCTAATGAAAACAAATCTGGTAATGACACATAACCAAAATTAAAATATCGCTTTTCAAATAATTTTAGAGGATTTTAGTAATTAAAACTCTATAATGATGTACAGTGACGAGCTCAAAATTTAGGGGATCATGTGACCTTTACAAATTAATATTTAATTATTTTGGGTTAGAGTAAGATTAGTGTCTAACTCCAGTACATTGATATTCATAGTTTCCAAATACCCCACTAATTCCTACATATTTGTTAATTTCTTATTATAGTATTATCATGTTATAGTTTAATATATCAAATTTGTTGATTATGACTGATGAAAATATTTTTGTTTGTTTTGAACATTGGATTTCATACTGTAAATATGTATGATAATTATTTCCACCTTTTTGTTTTCTGTTCATATTCTTGAATTTTGATTTTTATTTTAATATTTTATAAAGTTTTGTTATGGGTATTGTATTTAAAGATATGAGTATTATTGTTTTCGGAATGAATGTGAAATTTATCTAATCTATTAAAACTTAACTGCAGTTGGACATTAATCTTCAACTCATTTAAGTATTTATAGTCTAATCCCACTGAATTTTAATACCTTTGATTTATAAAATTACTAAACCAGTTTAATTAAATTTAACGACTGGACCTGATATAACGTGTTACAATACAGACTGAACCTAGTGTAGCTTGTTACAATACTAGATATCCCTCAGTTTATGTTGGTCTGCACAATTAAATACAATCGAAACAAAATTGAGTTGACTACCACATTTTTTAATCCAATATATACCAGTTGGACTAACCCTTAAACTAACAATTTAATTATGATTAGTGTCATTCGAAATTAAATAATTCTAATATTTCAACATGAGTTAAGTTTAACAAAACATTTCTTAAAAATATAATCAGTTAATTTTATTTCTGAAACAGAAGCTATCATAGATCGAAACCGAGAGCCTTGTTTTCTGAGAAGAAAACTCAGCCCCAACATGAGTTCAACCTATGCAAGCCTTGGACACATCGATTGAGGGAGCCAACATGTAGCCGACCCCTGCTTCGCAACCTAACAATTTCAGCCCACACCTCATAAGAGTTATATATTAACTACCACTAGCATCATTTAAGAGTTAAAGGTGTAGTCTCATCGAGGGAATATCAAATACAAGATACATGGATTCTTATCCATTCAATTTTCTAATCACACATACAGTCTTATTCTAGTTCATTTCCTCTCTCTTTTCTAGCTTACCTCATTCGATTTTTTTCTCTTTTCTTTGCAAAGGCGGGGTCACAAGAAATTGTCTACCCCTTGCTTCCGCCTTTGTGTGATCATTCCATTCAAAATAAAATAATGAGGTCACATGAAAATTTCATACCCCTTTACTATTCAGAAAATCATCTCATTTTTTTCTATTATTGTTATTACTGAAAGAAAGAGAGAAGAGAACCATGCTTACAAAAAAATTTATTTTTAGACCTGAAAAATAAATCCGATCCAATATGTACCAAACCCCAAGACAAAAGAGTCAAGTCGTTTAATGTTGGAGTCGGTTTTTAAACTTTCAATCAATCTTAAAAACATAGATGTTATTGGCAGTTCAATCCACTTTGGCTTTTCCATGTTATACAGACTGCAATTAATAGATGACATAATGGTGCTAAGGTAGCATTTAGCTGATTAGTCCCAAGTAAAGCTAATATTTTTCAAATGACTTGAATTTTGTTCAATAAAACGACACAATTGACACTCAAAAGAGAACACTGATATATAGTGTTTTTGACATTTGTATATATGTTTTCTTAATTGTTTTCAAGTCGTTATCGAGTCTTTCTAGTAATTTTTGAGTCATTACGGGTCTGGAGTAGGTAAGGAGAGCTTTGGAGAGACACATGGAAAAAATAAAGAAAATTGGAAGTTTTATGTCGCAGAGCACCCAAACGGAGCAACCCCTGCTTGCTCCGAGCCCAAACGGAGCAACCCCTGCTTGCTCGCGAAAGTTATGGAAACTTCTGATTAATTTCGTGATTTACCCTAGTTTTTCTATTTTCTTCTCCCAGCCCCATGTGGCAGACATAGAAATTCTATTCTATTTTTCCTAGACACTCTACGCTTCTTTTCAGAGACAAGAAACTCTAGAGCTTTTGGATATTATGATTTTGATACTTGTAAAGGGAGAAGATCATCTCTCTCGATTTAGAGAAGAATCTTCTGAACCCTATTTATATTTTATCTGCAATAATATTCTTGTCTTCTTCATTTCTTGACTCTGTGTTCTCTGTTGTTATGATTGAGTCATCGATCTTGTTAGCCTAGGATTCTAGGGTGTTGATTCATGAACTGAACATAGATAAGTTTCATCTCTTTGTCTTCGTTTATAGCTGCTCTTAGTGCTAATACTAATCTAATCACTTAGTGTTTAAATCTAGGTTTAACCTTTTATCATTAACCATGAATTAGGTTGCTAGATCTGTTATAAACGAGCATCATATCCCTAATCAGCGAGAGTAGATATTAGGGTGTGATGCGAGCATATTAGATCAGTGTTTATTGTTTGCTGTCGAGCGTTGATCCACGCGATAGCATAGGTATCATGCTCGCTCCGCGAAAGGAGCATACCTGTGAGAGCAGGGTGTTCTAGTTAAGAAATCTGAGCTCTAGACTGTCCTTAATTGAGCTTGAATAATTGTTTGGTTCATCATGTTAACACCCAATGAAGCATCCTAGACTAACATTCTTCATCATCTGAAACCCAACCCAAATCATTCTCTTTTACTTGCTTGTTTTGTTTTCTTAATTTAAAACTCATTCATTGTCTTAGCTTAGTATTGATCCCATAGAAATGAAGTGTCAGATTTGGTCTCTGTGGATTCGATCCTAAAGTGCTATATCGACATACCATTCCATTGTGGTAGTGTGCACATTAGGTTAATTGGTGTGCGTATACACGTAATATCAATTTTTCGCCATTGCCGGGGATCATCTTTTTACCTTTATTTTTGGTTATTTATTTAGTCTAAGACCTCTAACTTGCTCTTTTCTCTTTGTTGCATGTACACTCAGCAACCAAGAACTCGCAAGGTTAGAAAAAGAGAACATACAATAGCCAAGGCCAACCAACACCACCTTGGGTGATCACGACCATCAGGATGATCTCGCTGCAGCAATGCAACTGATGCAAAAGCAAAAGCTCCATATGCAGCAGACCATCCAACAACAGGCTCCTCTCGCGCAGCAGGAACAGCAGGTGCAGGCTGCTCCAATCGGTGAGAGAAACCTAACGCATAACATCCCTGCTACGTGCTCTGCCATTGTTCCTCCGCCTTGCACCATGCAGGACTTCGAGATCAAGCCTGCTTTGATCGCTTTAGTGCAGAGCAAGGTGTTCAGTGGTGTACCAGCAGAGATCCCAATAGAACATATTGAGAGCTTCGAAAAAATCTGCAGTTTCACTCGTGCGAATGGCATGCCACCACACTACATCATGTGCATGTTATTCCCACTCTCTCTTGAGGGAAAAGCGGCACGGTGGCGGAAATCTCTCCCTACCAGCTCTCTCACTACATGGGAACAGGTCAGAGCAGCCATCCTGAGCCACTTCTACACGAAGGCAAAAACAGATGCTCTAAGAAGCAGGATCACCTCATTCAGGCAGCTCACTGACGAGCCTTTTTGCGACGCATGGGAGCGTTTCAATGACTATCGCAGAGAAGGCCCTCACCATGGATTTGATGATGATTACCTCTTAGGCATTTTCTATGATGGATTAGAATGGGAAGTTCAGAGTGCTCTGAACTCTGGGAGCAGGGGAGATTTCATGACATAGACCACTGATGGTGCGTTAGAACTGATAGAGAACATGACTGCTAGTTCTGCAAACAGGAGCTCAGAAACAGATCGCTCCAAGAAGATGAATAGTGTCGATACCCATAAGATAGATGAGTTGATAGCCAAGGTTGATCAACTGCTGAAGAACAACCAAGGACAAATCTATTTATTGGGAGAGACAACTCCTGAGCAAGCCACACAAAATAATTACCAAGAGAGCAACCAGCAGAAACTGCAGAGCAATCAGCAGGCTGCTCCAGCTACTGCCAGTGGTCCGCAAGATGAGCTGAAGGTTTGGCTATGTGATGCAACAACTGATGCAACAACCGTACGACGAGCTAACCAGCCTTTCACCTAGCCCTTGAGGCGCTGACATTGTCCCAAAGGGTTCTTATTGTCTAGCTTGCCATACGGCGACCTAGCCAGCCAAGCTTAACCAGCTCGCCGTACGGCGAGCTGAACCGTTCAATACTAGCTCGCCGTAAGGCCAGCTGACCAGCCTTTCACCTAGCCCTTGAGGCGCTGACTTTGCCCCAAGGGTTCTTACCGTCCAGCTCGCCGTACGGCGAGCTGAACCGTTCAAACCAGCTCGCTGTGCGGCGAGCTGAAAGGGTTCACCCGGCTCGTTCTACGTCGAGCTGAACCAATCCTCGAGTTTCTCTCTCGAGTCTTGATTGTGCTGATTCTCGTTTCGTCTCAATCGGAATATCCATCGAGATTTTACGAGAAAAAAAAAAGCAAAGACTTATTTTTCGTATAAGTTCAAATCAATCATCTAAAACGGCAACGGTCGACTTAACACCAAAGTTGCCTAAACTATACGAGAGATTTGAACTCTCTAAATGAAATCCGGTTTTACGAAACTCTGTTAGGCTAAGTCGAAAATATCAAATCATAAACATGTGACTGATTTTTCGATATACAAAGCGCACCTAGTCGGTTGAGTAAAACCAGCAGTACGAAGAAACAAGAACATGAACTCCGATGGTTAAGTCCTCTCCCCGCTCTGATACTCTTGTTGGTAATTCGTCGAAGACCGATTCATACGAGAATAAGTCAAAAGACGAAGAACGAAGAATAGACAATCTTAAATCGTCAATGAAACTAAGGTATGACCGATTTGAAAATTTTATTAGCCTTCTAATTTCTCATAGGAAAGGAATGAAAACGACTTGTAAACTGCCGTAAAACCTAGGGAACTTAGAATTTAGCAGGATTGTCTAGCATGCTAAGTCGTAAGTAATTTTTGTCTATCTCAATCTGTTGTTCTCTAACTACTCAGGCATAACTCGCAAACCGATCCAATCTCTCGTACAATCAAGAAACGATCGCCACGCATTCGAGTGTACTCATCTCATTTCCTAAAAGAAAGAAGGAGCTAGAGACGCTGACGTTGTCTTAAAATCGACTCGCTCCTAGAAATTTTCGTAAATCGGACATACTCCAAGTCGACACCAATCCACCATGGTCTTTAATCGACCCGGATTGCCGATCATCCCAGTCCTTCAAAGGAAACTCGTCTTTTTTCTTTCGTCGAAAATTTTTCCCTCGCATCGAGAAAATGCTTTCTATGAAACAAACTCTCGCAAAAATAAGCGGAAAAAATATTCGGACAACGCGATGCCTCGTCAAAATCATCCCAAAAGCAAACGACAATCTAAGAACTGTCTGAACGATAAAGACTGAACCAAACTGTCTGGGAAATATTCTCGAGGACTATACAGCATCTCTCGTCGCAATCATGCGGTTAGAAAATATCTGTGAAACTTCAGAATGAAACTCGATGATTTGCCGAAGTCATAAAGATCTTCTCCAACTTGATAAAACAAGTTTCGTATAAGAATTGAAAAATTTATACGGGAAATCTTTAGGCGTCAAAGCATTGCTCTCATTTTCCGTCGAACCAAGTGAATCATGGAATAATATCAAGAACATTTGCAGCAAAAAGAAAAATCGAAAACACAAAACAGCAATAGAGAACACGTCCTCCCTTCTCGCCGACTGATATCTATTGATGGTCATGTGATTTGTTCCGCTCGAGAAACGCGCTAAAACATTTTGCAACAAGATCTCGGTGAAATAACTTCTGGAAAAACTCCGTGAGTGACTCCAAAAAGCTATCACCGAAGAATAAAAAAAAAAAACTAAGCAGAAAAGTTTCTCGAAAATCTGCGGAAACATTGTTATCCCAACACGTCGTGCCGATTTAATATATTCATCGCCCGTTACTTATTCAAAAAATCCTTCGTACAGTCAGGATCATGTCATAACGAAGTAAGCTTCAAAACACAAAGTAACAGGTTTTGAGAAAAGTACTTTCCTTATAGCGAAAACCAAGCTATATGATCTGGCACTGAACGACCAATCTAAACTTTGTTTCCTCGCACCACGATCTGAAAGATCTCATTCTGCGGTTCACAAGCATCCGCTCTCATTCCTCTCGAATACATTCGAGAAACTACCCCATAAACAATTCCGCGCGGACTCTGCATCGAGCTTTTTGGGCTCTGTCCTCCTCGGGTAAAAAAAAAAAAGAAATAACTTCCATACGAACAAAGGGAAGATTATACCAAACTTTCGTCGTATAAATCGAACCTAAGACGGAAAAACATTTTCTACAACCACGGGCATACTTGGCATATCAAGCTCGACAAACGTTACTCGGCCCTTGTTCGATCACGCTTCACTTCAATGCCAAGTTTACAAACCGACTCGACCTTATCGATATCACGAAAATGTCATGGTCTAATCCTCTACCAAATAGGACCTTGGCTGTGCGGCTGAATACAACCTTCACGCCAAGCCCATACATTCAACTGATAATGCAAACTTGTAGAAAATCGGCTAAGTTCTGTATTCTCATGATTCACTCTATTTTTGAAGCAAGTTGCCTACAAAATCCGACGTGTAAGAAAACGCTCGTAACCGAGCTCTTAAAGCCGTATGAATCTCGGAAGGTTAACACTTCACTAAGCACCGTAATGAAAAACGCTTCGTTTCAAGGAAACAACTTACGCGGCCTCTCGGTCCTAATTGCTCTAGCACGAATCCTAAAACTACTTAACATCCAAGCAGGAACGTGATTTTTGGTTGCGAATATCAGAAAACGAAATGCGGCATACGAAATAGAAATCCAATCTTCGGCATTGCGAGACTTTGCAGACGCCTGAAGAACATTTTTTCGACACAAATACGTTCCTCGATAAAATCACTTTCTTGGAAGACCCAACAGTCCATCCGCGACTATAAAACCTACAAAACTTCTTAACATACGTATCCTTCGCGAAGGCCCAAACAACGCTAACATCTATCACCTAAAAGTTTGTTGCTGATCACAACAAACTCGCAACAGTCCTAAACAAACTTAAGTTATCTCGCAGAGATAGCTTTCGAACACCTGACACAAGGGTAATAACGCTATAAAAGAAATGTAACTTTTGGTCAGCACTTACGGGCAGCTTAGAAATTTTTCCCGGTGAGATGCTCGGTTCCAACCAAACGAATCGTATAAGCCGAGAACCTATCGCGGATTCTAAACCGGTATGGAATCAGGTTAAAATCGCAACAGGCAAAATAAAAGCTGACTATCGCATAGCCTCAATACAAAAGTAAACCTAGGTCTTGCCCTAACCCAACACACTGGTCTCTAACGTCTCAAGGCATGAATCGAAATCCTAAAGGCATGTCTCTTCGTCTTTACCTAAACGCTCACTCGATTTACTAAGCATCCTAAAACGAGCAAACGAATAAGGTGATCCACAAAGGAAAATGAATGTGAGACGAAAACTCACGGACCTCCCTCAATATCAACTCATATTCTTCCCTCTACATTCATACGAATAAAAACACGCTCTTAAAAACGCAAACTGACAAAGCTGCAAAAGCGGCAGGGACTCAGAGCCGCACATGGCTAGTCCGAAAACTATAACGGCCACACTCGACCATAGCAAACAGCCCACGAGGCCAATCTCAAGGCCGGCAAAGGTCCAATACACATAACCAGACCGTAAAGGTCTTGCTAGGAAATAGATCATACGAACCTTAACTCGAAAACGAACTACGAAAGGCTTGATCCCTTCAAAAGGGTTTGTAGGCAGCCTTCACAAGGCGCAGCACTAATCCTAAACGTTTTCCGCTCCCTGGAGAGTGGAAAGATCACTTTCAACGAACCTTTCCAACCATTAATTCCGCCTAACTCACCTAAAACTGGCTAACCACTCGCAAGAACCTCACGCTAGATGCTCAAGGTTCTAGCGAGCTGGGGGGCTAACTGTTGGAGTCAAAATCGGTCACGACGGAATCAATGGCTTAAATTTTCAGTAAAAATAAAAATAGATTTTATAAAACTCGAGAAGCCGTTTTATAAAATTCTAAGTTTCCAAACAAAGGAAACCGCGGAAAACTCGGAATCGTTATCTCGGAAGAACAGAGCAAACACCGATTACACGATCGCCCGAGTTAAGCACAAAACCGGGAAAACCGCATCCGCCGTAAACCGCGAGCTGGTTTGGCCAAATTAGCTCGCCGTACGGCAAGCTAGTTCAACCAGACTAGCTCGCTGTAAGGCGAGCTTTTCACTTCACGGATAGCTCGCCGTATGGCGAGCTAGTCGCTTCACGGATAGCTCGCCGTACGACGAGCTGATTATCCCGAGGCTCGATCTCCCACGTCCTCGATTCAAGGCATACGTCCTTCGGTACGACCATGTTCCGAACCACGGTCGAAATGTCTCTCGTTTCGTATCGATTCGTCCTATCGTTCAAGTTGTATGATAATAACCGTAAAGTCTTGTTTTCTCAAAAGAACTCAAGAAAATCATATAAAACGGCAACAATTACACGAAACACAGAACATTGCCTAAACTATACGAGTTACTCGAGATTTTTCTTGAGAAATCGTAAAAAACACGTTTTTAATAAAACTTCGAGTAAATCGTAGAAAACGGCGACGATGAATCGAAACATCGAACATTGCCAAACTTTACGATTAACTCGAGAAACTTATTTAAAAACGGCATCGCATCAGGAAACGACCTCGTCTAAAGTATTAAAACGATTTTATCGCAGAACGGCTCGGAAAGTCTTAAAACGTGATAAAAGACAACTCGCGAATTTAAAGAAGTCCAGCTTCAAGTTTGAAGATAAATTTCAAGTTTGAGGATAAATAGAAGATTTCCGCAGGAAAAAAAAGGAAAGATCGAGATAAATGGAAGATTCTCGTTAAACTCGAATCTGGGTGAAATGGAAGGACTAAACCGCCTAGGAAGGGAGTATATAAGCAAGAGGCAGAGGACAGAAGAAAGGGACGATTTTCAGAGCTCTCATCTGAGACTTTGACAACTTTTCTAGACTTAGAATTTTCCGCACTTAGAAAGGTAGGCTTTATTCTCGACAAGTTCGGTTTCTATGACTGGCGCTCAATTGCTAGATCAAACTCGCCCAGGCAATTCGATCTCTTGTCCAGATCTACCAACTGAACTACGTTCGACTTGATCCTCGAAAGGAGTACGTAGGCAGCCTTTCATAAGGTTCAGTCCGAAATCAATCAAACTCTCTTTTTCTTATCTTTTGTTATCGAGCTGTGACTCGACTAGGTTTAGGGTTTTATTTGGATAACTAGTTGACGGCCCCTGCGGCCAATGCCTTTGTAATCTCTTGTAAAGATCGCAACGCTCTTACTCGAATTCGAAATAAGATCAACTTTCTTTATAAATTCGCTTTATCATGTTTTCCATATTTTCCACATTTATTTGGTTACTTTTCGTTGGCTTCCGCAGAGATCCGGGTCCTCTGGAAAATTAGGGTTTTCCTAAGTTTCCTTATTTTACGGAAATCGGCGGTGTGAATTTCGGTTCCCACAGTCATAATCAAAAAAAAAATCTGAGATACTTAACATGGGCAAGCAGGTGGCTGCTCTCATTTTGGAGCATCCTTTACCGGAACAACCGCGTCTTGCACTGTTAGGCTGCTCTGCGCCAAGTAAGTGTCTCGAACAAAATAATTTGTATTTATGTTTAAAAATTCTCTTATTTTCACACCGAGACGTTGTGAAGTAAGTATGGGGGAGGGTTTTTGTCGTTTACTAACTCGTTTATTTCTTTTGGCTTTTATGTTTGAGTCAGTCTTGAGTCATTTTGATTTTTTTATTGAGTCAAAACTTGTGGGGATTAGGACCTTATTTTGATAATCACTAACCACCTCATGCTTTAAGTTATCTTATTCAGTGACCTTAGCAGTGACGAAAGATGCAAACTTGGACCTGGAACACCCTGAATTTATCTCACCTTGCTCTCCAGAAGATTTATGCTTGTAGAAGTTACTCTGGAAATACCTAAGCTCCATCTAACTTGAACCTAATATGTGAATTAATTCTTTTTGTTATGGGCGTTAGATTAGGAAAACGAGATTACATTAAGGACATCTTAATTCTTTATATCCATCTTGTTGATTCTGAGTGGCTAGCTCATCTTTAGCTAGTTCCCACTCTGAACCTTAAAACCTTTGTTTTCGTCCTCATGCATTATGTTCTTAAGTTTCATATGTGCAGATATGTGAAAAAGGGCTGGAGAGGAAAGGATCAACACAGCTCTCACTCGTTTTGCTCACAGACTACGCTTCAAATCATAGACGTACATGATCTGACAAGAAGATAGCAGTCAGTAGAGTGATCCGAGCAGAAAAGACCAATTGGTGAAAGAAGTGCTAAAGTCAGAACCACCAGGGGCACACTATATGTAATTGCCTCCTTTTCGTCATCATCATCTGAACTCATCATTTATTTTTTAAAAAGCAGTGTTATTTAAGTCCCAAGAGTTCTAAAAGATGATGAGAAGAAGAAGAACGAAAAAGAAAACAGTGCCCCTGGTCAATTGATGAATGAAAAGCTGAAGTAGAATTGGAACAGTGTGAAGAAGGGGGATCTGGAAGAAAGGGAGCAACCTGTCAAAGAAAAGAGGAACAAGAAGCGACTGCTCTGCAGAGAAAAACGAGTGGGGTCTGTGGAGATCAATGGATCCATCCTCTCTTGCAATTTTGCGCGATATCCTGCATCCTCTACAGAGAAATGGTAACCCATGAACAGTTGTTAGCTCCACTTAAACACATAAAAACCCGTCTCACACCTAGACCGTCTACCCTGAATAATGTCTATGACAAGAAGCTCACACTGCTCTTGATTGAATGTAAGGAGTTTTTGTCTAGAAAGTGTGACTTTTGCAGGTTTGAGATATAGAGTTTGGAGCCGACTTGAACAGCAGTCAGTGGGGTTCTGGTAAGGGTGTGTCGTCCTAGTATGTCTGCTTGTGTGGTTTAGAGATTTGTGGTTAAAGTATGTTTTCTGAGCCATAAGAGAGTTCCCACACTTTCAAACTTTTCTCCCTGTTCTTGATACTTGACATTGTTTGAGGACAAACAAGGATCTAAGTCTAGGGGAATTGATATATGGTGTATTTGACATCTTGTATATATGTTTTCTTAATTTTTTTCAAGTCTTTATCGAGTCTTTCTAGTCCTTTTTGAGTCATTACAAGTGTGGAGTAGGTAAGGAGATCTTTGGAGAGACACATAAAAAAAGAATGAAAATTGGAAGTTTTTTGTCGCAGAGCACCAAAACGGAGCAACCCCTACTTGTTCCAGAAAATTATGGAAACTTCTAACTAATTTCGGGATTTGCCCTAGTTTTTCTATTTCCTTCTCCCAGCCGCCTGTGGCAGACAAAGATATTCTATATTATTTTTCCTAGATACTCTACACTTCTTTTCAGAGACAAGAAACTCTAGAGCTTTTGGATATTGTGATTTTGATACTTGTAAAGGGAAAATATCATCTATCTCGATTTAGAGAAGAATCCTCTGAACCCTATTTATATTTTATCTGCAATAATATTCAAATCTTCTTCATCTCTTGACTCTGTGTTCTCTGTTGTTATGACTGAGTAGTCGATCTTGTTAGCCTAGGGTTCTAGGGTGTTGATTCATCTATTGAACATAGATAAGCTTCATCTCTTTGTCTTCGTTATAGCTTCTCTTAATGCTAATATTAATCTAATCACTTAGTGTTTAAATCTAGGTTTAACCTTTTATCATTAACCATGAATTTGGTTGCTAGATCTGTTATAAACGAGCATCATCTCCCTAATCAGTGAGAGTAGATATCAGGGTGTGATGCGAGCATATTAGATCAGTGTTTACTGTTTGCTGTCGAGCGTTGATCCACGCGAAAGCATAGTATCATGCTCGCTCCGCGAAGGAGCATACCTGTTAGAGTAGAGTGTTCTAGTTAAGAAATCTGAGTTTTAGACTGTTCTTAATTGAGCTTGAATAATTGTTTGGTTCATTATGTTAACACCCAATGAAGCACCCAAAGCTAGCATTCTTCATCATCAGAAACCCAACTCAAGTCATTCTCTTTTACTTGCTTGTTTTATTTTCTTACTTTAAAACCCATTCATTATCTTAGCTTAATATTGATCCCATAGGAATAAATGTATGATTTGGTCTATGTGGATTCGATCCTAAAGTGCTACATCGACATATCATTCGATTGTGGTAGTGTGCACATTAGATTAATTAATTGGTGTGCGTATACACGTTATATCAAACACAATGCCAAAAACTACCTCCCTTAACTGTCTCCAGTGTTATAGAGTTTGAAGTTGGCAAAATGAAACAAAAGAAATTTAGAAAAAACAAGAAAATAGAAAATTTACATGTGTTCGAGGGGAATCTCGACCAATACTGAAGTGCTATTGACCGACACTATCTGGTCCACGACTCATATTTTTTAGTCTGAATCACTTACTAGTGGGTTGCCTCCAAATAAGCTCTTTTTTTTTAAGCCATTAACTCGACATTGGAGGCAATTTTTTGTTTGTAGGAGGGTGTGAACTTAATCAAAAACAAGTCTCAGTGTCTGATATTCTGAGCTTTAACTCACTGCTCATGGACCTTTTCCCAACATCATGTCCTTTGTCTTTCAACTCTGAGGTGAGAAATGCTCAAAATTTTACAAAAGGCTGTGAGATACCTCTGCTTTGCACCTTGTACTCAATCACACCATCTGAACATCTTTGACGAACCAATGTTAAGTGAGGAACTCCCTTGATCTTTTTGCTCTTCATCTCCTTCTTACCATTTCCCCCAAACTTATGTGATGGTATGCCAATGTCTCCATCCAAGACTTTCTTAACATCATTCTTATCATCTAAGACTTTTTAAGAAATAGCTACACGCAAAGGGCATTCATATTTTTTTGTTGATCCAATCAGGTTGGCATTAACTATCTTCCGAACTAGAGATGGACTGTCTTTCTTCTTGGGTTTTTTCTCCTCTTAATAGGCCTTTAGACTATTAAGCTGGATTCTAGGACCAGGTTTGGACTAGGGTAAACCCACCTCCGACAACCACTCTACTATCGGTTATATTTGATTTGCAATGAGAACACAACTCTTTGGTTTTATGTTGCATGTTTTCCAACAACATTACAATTGTCTATGGAGAGAGGAGAAACTTAAGAACGCAGGGAGAAATCCCAACTCCTCCATAACAAGTAATCATCATAAGCAAGTCAGAAACATAGCATTTTCCATTAGAGCAATGAAGGATGAGGACTAAGAGACTTGCCTCTCAAATCTCCTTATAGTACTCCACTCATAGGTAATCAGCCGCAACACCATTTAGAAATCTCATTTTAGTCATCAGATTACGAAATAAGAAGTCACACTTGCTTAAAAATGATGTTTTTGAGTATGAACAAATTTTACATTAGTTTCAAACTAAGTTTAAAAAAAAAAAAAAAAACTTTTAAACTGTTGAATTTTTATAGTTCACTCAGAACATCTCATAAATAAGGAAACAAAAGGGAGCCAATATCCGTTTTTCCGATGATACATACAATATACATATCTTGAACAACTTTTTGATTCACTATATTACAACGACACTCTATTACAACTCAACGGGAACTCAAGTCCGTGAAGACATTGCTCATTGACATTGTACCATCTTCAGATTGACATTGACTTCCACTCATTGCCGGAGATTTAGGTAAAGGAATGATGATAGTCTCACTGCCAAACCAAACTATTACCGAGCTCATAGTTGGTCTCTTTGCTGCATTCTCTTGAACACACAATAAACCAATCTGGATCAACTTAATGATCTCGTTTATCGGACCCTCCGTCAGTAAAGGATCAATTATAATCTCAGGCTTTCCTTCAACCCATCTCTTCCATGCCTGCACCCAAGAAAGTATATATTTTACATTCTTTACAGATATGTTTGAAGATCCAAGAAAAAAGGAGGAAATAAGCTTACATAAGCTGCAAGTCCTTCTCCTTGAAAGCTATTGTTTCTTTCCCCACATATCATCTCTAGAAGCATAACACCGAAACTATATACATCAGATTTAGCTGAGATTTGCCCGTGATTCAAGTATTCCGGAGCCATATATCCACTGTATTTATGCAAATCAATTAATGAATATTTGATATATAGTCTTTATGTGTCTAAAAATCCATATCTTTGTGTGTCTTCAAGGCTGGTTGATATACTCTTACCGGGTTCCAGCTATTCGTCGTGTTTCAGCTCGAGTCTCATCAGCATCGAACAACCTGGCGGTCCCAAAGTCTGCAACTTTAGGGTTCATCTCAGCATCTAACAGGATGTTGCTTGCTTTCAAGTCTCGGTGAATAATCTTTAGCTGAGAATCTTCATGAAGGTAAAGAAGACCTCGAGCAATGCCTTCTATAATTCTGAATCTCACATCCCATGTAAGAAGTGAACGTCTCTCATCATCTGCACAGTTTAAAGAAACCTTTATTTATAGAAGTTTCTAAGACTATACAAAATAGCAGCTTTCTTTCTAACGCTCACCAAAGATAAAGTGGTCAAGACTTGAATTATGGACAAGCTCGTAGATAAGAATTTCTTCGTCTCCTTCACTACAAAACCCAAGAAGCTTAACCAGATTCCTATGTTGGAGTCTTGTCAAGAGTGAAACCTCATTCTTAAACTCTATGTCTCCTTGTCCTGAACCTTTAGCTAATCTCTTCACCGCTATCTCTTGCCCGTTTGGTAATATCCCCTGAAACCGGTTCTCAAGATTAATTACTCATACAAGACCATGTCAATCATTAATTGTTACCAAAAAATGTTATATACCTTATGCACGGTACCAAATCCACCTTGGCCAAGCTTATTCTCAGACGAGAAGTCATCAGTAGCCGTCAAGATCATACCGAGACTAAACCGTAGCATAAATTGACCATCAGACTCAGAGTATTCTGCACTACCAACTAATATAAAACAAAAATAAGTCTTAGTCTCTTGTCTTTGTATAGCTTCACTGAAATAAGTTGTAGCTTTATATACTTTGAAATGGAATTAAAACTGTAAATTAGTTGTAGATTTTTTTTGGCTCTAGAATTTTAAAGATTTACTTGTAAATTTTCTATAGTCAAATATAGGTATATATTTTTGTTTTCTGCAGAAAAATAAAAAGAAGAAAATATTAAGAAAGAAAATCGGTAGTTTTAAAAACTTCATTCAACGTGATTGGAAAAAAAACTTTATGCTTTATAAAGAATTTGGACTGTATAGAAAGAATCTAAAGCACTGACAAATCAAACAACTAAGATTGATTGAAGCAAGCTAGAAACAAGGTACACTTACTATTATTGTATCCGTTGTTTGATCTTCTCCTCCCAGCAAAGAACTTTATGAGACCGATAAATACCAAAATATTGATAAAAGTAAGAGCCACAAATATCGCTATGATTACCCACGACCTTGCGCTTCTTCCTGGAAATTACAAACCCTTTTTAGTCAGTAAACCTATTTATCGTACTTACAAAGTTTGGCAATGCTTGAACTCATATGTAATACCTTTCTTGTCGATTGCAGAGCCCTCCTTTTCCTGAGCCGGAGGTCGAGGCGGCGCAGGAACCTTAGTAACATCACCAAAAGCACCGTGGAATGTATAAAAATCCCACCTGAAAAAACAGCTCGGACGATTGACCTCGCCTCCTTGTCTTCCCCAAAACTGGTTTTTATATAACGTCACGCATTCTCCTAAACATGTTTTGCAATCTTGAGAAGTTATGTCGGGTGTGCACTGCATCAGCATGTAAACATTCGGAAACTCGGTAAACTCGGCTTTTCCGGCACCATAGTACTTAATTACCGATGAAGTTTCAGCATCCGTGGCAGCCTTGGTAGTCCGGTTAACCATTCCATCCCACTCTTGTTCGAAAATGGTCATGTTATTAGATGTCTCAATACTCAGCGGACTTGGGTATATTATAGCAGGTCTAAGTTCGAGTTTCCCGATAGTTGAGGGGTTTGAGGTACGTACAAGACAAGAAACATTGTCTTCAGCGTCTTTGTCCCACGTGAACGAATCCATGCGGTTAAAACAGTTTGTTTGTATACCCCGAGTCGCGCTTTGGACACAGTTGGAACAAGCTTGTTGGTCGTAGCCTCTTTGGCAGAGGACAAGAGCGTAAACGATGTTGGGACTGTTGCCTAGTGAAGCGTTGTAGAATCCACCGTTCGCAATGACTTTATCAGCAAGGGTAGAGAAGATATCGTCCCGGTTCTGAACGAAGGTGCTGTTAGTGTTGAAAAAGCTTCCGGCACACCCGACGGCGCTAACGACTTGGAGATTTTGAAGGACAAGAAGAAGAAAAGAAAAGAGCACGATCATCAACGCAGAGCAATTTCCCATTTTTTTTAATAACTATATCAACTTTTATTTTTTTTTTCTTGTATTAATTCGTGACTGCCAGGAACTTATCGAATTTTAGAGGTCTGATATATTTATGCAGATGATATGAGAAAACGTGCCATGCTTAACTTCCTAAGAGCATCACCAACTAACTTGTGAGTTTATTAAACTGAATTTCTAATCTTAAAAAAACAATATTTAACATAGTACCATTATCTTTTTCAAAAAAAAACATAGTACCATTACGTATTTTTTTTAATTAACTATTTAGTAAAGGACATATGACACTGGATATTTTATAAGTTAAATCTAAATATTTGTATGTTTTTAATATTATTATTAACATTTTTTTGCCATGGTCAAAGAAATGTTCATGATCGTCGGCGGCTTGGATATGATTTTTGTATGTTTTGTAGGGTCAGCTGCAATCATCTAATGGGTCAATAATATGGATATAAATTGCAGCTAGCGACATGACTACAATTCTGATCCTATGTTAATTATCTTCTTGTTTCAGTTAAGTTCATGATTAGACCAAAACTAATACTCTCTCCATTTCAGAATACTTGTCATTCTAAGTTTAATTTTTTTGTTACAAATTAAGTATCGTTTTATAGTTTCGAGACAAAATTTATTAGTTTTATATAATATTTTATTTTTCTAATTGGTTGAAAAATGATTAGGTGTTTATGTAATTATTTTTTTATTTTGAAAACATGTAAAATTAAATATTTTTTAATCTATTTATAAAAACTTAAAATAACAACTAAACTGAAACTGATGGAGTAATAGTTAGTTTATTACTACGATGCAACTGTAGTGTTATATAGATACCGTTAGAAGGCAAACTTACAGTGGATGAATCCCTTAAACTATAATCATGTCCATGAGGTGAATCATCATAATTTAACTAAAGAAATTCCATTTGGAATAAGTGACAATATTATGTTAATACTAGAATTCCTTTGCGTCTGTAGAACCCCAACAACTCTTTCCCGTTTACTCTTTACTGATAGGGTTGCGAAAACAAGATTTGATTCATTTGATTTCATACAATTTAGAGCATTCCGGTTTGAAGGTTATTGTTGTCATTTGCAGTACAACCATGCATGTTCTTACCTAAATAAATGGTTTCAACTTAAATGTCGTAGCTAAGATATTAGTACGTACATGTGGTATATCAGAGCTATAGTTTATTGTAAGATATTAATAGTGTAAGATTAATTACTTTATTGCCAATAATGTAAGCTGATTGTTGTATATAATGTATAATCTTTAGTCCTTCAACAACATGCAATATTAAAGATTTACGTTTTGTCATAATGTATATGTCCAAAAACTATGGGCTGTTTAGAAAAGGAACGTATATTTTATGTCATAGTGGCATGTATTCTAAAGGAAGCACCGTGAATTCACCAGACAAAAAACAAAGGAATAGGAAGCACCTTGTTACTTTCATGGAAAAAAAAGAAAGAAAGACTAAGACCTTTTCTGAGTGTATATTTCAACTTTTATATATTTATATTAGTTTTTGCGGTTTAGTTTCCACTTTTATGGATCAGAAATTGAAACTTAAGAGTAGATGAAATTATATTAATTCAAAGTTCCAAACTTCTATTGCACGTTCGTTGAGCATGTTTTCTACGACTTTAGTTGTGGTCCATTCCAACTTATCTTGAGTCATCTGGGTGGGTTTAGCAAGCCTTCCAGCAAAATTTGTTGAAAAGATTGTGGATATTTTAAGTAAGGCAATACATCTAGCAACTCCACTGGAGGTAGGGATCCACCGCAGATAAAAGAAGTAAACAATTTGAACCAAGTCAATACCTCACGAATCTCTATATTTACATCTAGTGATCCTCTTTTCCTCAATCCTTAACTATGACTACTCTGAACTTTTGAATTTGACTCTTCAAAAAAAAAATTGACTATTCAGACGCTCTGTTCAGTTTTGATGTACTTTGAGAAATCTCAAGCAATTTTCAAACATGTGGTTAGTCTCTTTTGATTTTGTTTAATTTCCTTGTTTCTTCCGTGTGACATACTCTGTCAAATGATACACAACTTAACATCATGGTGTGTGGTGTTTTCATCTCTATATTTACGAATACCAAAACACCTCTACTATTAAACTTTGCTTCTTTTGTAAATGTGATATCATACATAACCTTTTTATATAACCTTTGTATATACCCCCACAATCCACTTGAAAGTTATCTAATGATTTTTACCAAGTTTTTTTCATGAAAAATGTCAGTCCTATTCCGCGGCTCTCCTTTCAGTGGTAAAGCCCATCAAATCGTGTTACCTCCCTCAGCTAGAATTTTTTAGGGTTGCATATATGGAACGCTCGAAATCTGTGATGCTTCTTGCTTATTGTGTTGAGAGCTGAATATTTTTCACTCGGAGAACTAGATTTTCGTTTTTAAGCTGTGATAGCTTTTACACGTTGTGCTCCAACTGGAGTGTTTTTCTATTCTATTTTTCAAGGCTTGGACCTCCGAGGTGAGTATGTGGTTACTAGTTGAGACGTTGCTTTCCCCAGCTGTGTGATCTCGGTAATCTGTCTTTGCTTATTCGCGAACTGGGCTAGTTATGTTCACTTTCTGTATTCGTCACGTAGCTCTGGTTACCCTCCCCCCCTTCTTCTAGCATCAAACCTTTATAGTAACCTTTGTGCAAAGTTCTTTATGGCACTACAGAAACAAGAAGTGAATAGTGACAAACATGAACAAGGATCAAAACTAGTTTACTATTGGTAAACCGAGCATAGACTACAACATATTGGATAATAAATCCTAGTTCTAGCCGCCTAACTCAATAATTGAACTCTTGAATAATCATTTTTTTTTGTAGGGTTTGGGTCCCTTTTTTATAGGCTTTCGTTAGCCAGGAGTTAGATTATATCCGGAAATATGAAAACATCCTTTAGAAATTTTTTTATTTTACCCAAAGACAAGGTAATCCGGCTCTATAGGCTTTCGTTAGCCAGGAGTTAGATTATATCCGGAAATAAGAAAACATCCTTTAGAAGTTTTTCATTTTACCCAGAGACAAGGTAATCCGGCTCTGAAGCCGGATTTTGTCTAGACAGGAATTGAAGGCTGGCAACCTACTCGGAAACATGAGTAATAACTTCCTAGATTCCTCGGTTGCCGGGGTCTCCTCACTTCACCTCCGGAGTAGCTAGTTTCTGATGAACTTACTAGCCTTGCAATCTACGCTATCACTGAAGCACGAAACATGTATAGAGGATACAAGATGAATCGAAGCTTACCTAAGCAGACCGGATGCCGCGACAGAAAATCTCCACTACAACTCCAAATCCGCACATAAACAAAGAAGACCACAAGATCACCTTTGTCTGTGACGAGATGCAAAAACACGGGCACAGGAAGGCCGCCCCTTCTGGACCAGAGAAAGCTCCAAGCTTGCATAAAATAGATAGCTAACAACACTACCATAAGATTCAAGTGAAACCATGGCACTGGGATGTGTTGCTTTGCCGTGAGGTGTCACCGAGGAAGAGCGGAAACAGACGACTAGCTGAAACCACCACAAACCACGCGCCGACTTTGAGAACCGAAGATTGGTATCCAAATGCCGCTAAAAGATGACCTGGTGACCTCAGGACAAATGAACCAATAAACCAGAAGCTGAAACACACCAAAGAACCATGTCGACAATAGCTCACTCGGATACTGAACCAAAAGACGGGAAGAGAGGGACGATTGGAAGGGAGGTGGGAGGACATGGCAATGCCTCGGAGAAGCCATAAACGACTCCAAACGACACTGCAACACTGCATCACTCCACGCGCCACCACCGCTAACACCAACACACGTCGACGCCGACAGCTAAGAATGGCCTCAAGCAAAACTGAGCCTCCGAAACTCCCAAGGTGATGAATGAAAGGAGTCGACTCTCCAAGACGACGAGAAGAGACGAGAAGGCATACACACCACCACCACTCGAGCTACATACCGGGAAGATGCAGAAACAAGACTGCTAACCATCTCTAGAACACTAGCCGCACCTCTTCCTCCGCGCGCCACCAACCCTCCAATCAGCTTAAAGGACCGACTGCATAACCTTCCAATCCGCCACGAGAAACAATACCACTCACCGCCTCCGGACTCCAAAACCTAGCAGAACGACGCTTGAGCTGGACCTCTTTGAACACAGAGACAAAACCGACAAGACCCTAGGCCCACAGTCACGAAGAAAACGGCGAGGGAAGAGAGACCATGACAAAGCAAAGTTCAAACGGAGATAAGGTGAGAAGAAGATTCGCCTTCGGCAACGACACCGCCGGGACACGCAGCCAGGCATGGAGAAACACTCTATTCATACTTGGTAGAAAAAGCACATATACATGATAAAGTATACATAATCTTATGAAGCGATAAAAACTGGGGTTTGACAATCATCTCTAAAGACAAAATACATATATGTCTTCCCAAAACTCCCAAACTCTCAAATCTGATGAAAAATAAAGATAATCTTAACAGTGGCTGGAGTAAAAGAATATATATGTCACCACAGACGTGTCAGTCTAATTGGTTTAATCGCATTTGTTGGTGTTGTTTTCTGGATTCAATCCAATGTGGGAAAAGTGTTTTATGCCATAAATGATATTAGAAAAGGTTGGTTCCAGACCTAGGTGGGATTAAGGCCCAAGGCTCAAACTCGTGTAGATTTTTTTTTTAAAGAAAAGAATAAAAATCATTTCAGCAAAACCAAACCAAAATAAGGAAATTTAAAACAACTTTCTTGTATTTAACCGACAAAGAAACTAGATTTCAGCGAGGCGTGCATAACCTTCTATCTGACAATTGGATCATCCTTAATATTTTGCATTATAAATTAAATTATCTATCTAGTTTCTAAAAATAAGCTCAATCATTGGTGGGAAGCTTTCCAAACATTGCTAAACTTATACAGCATCTGCAAAATTTTGCATCTTTAGTTTTCCGCTTGCATCCAAATTGATCCTTTATGTTCCAAAATTACTCGTTCTATTACAAATTAAATCGACCTAAAATCAATAAAGGACTAAAAGGATCTAAAATGACTTGATAAAAACTCAAAACAAAGGTCAGAAATCAGTTAAACACACATTTGCTGTTGAAATATAAACATGGTTTTGGGCTCTCCCACTAGTCCAAGATTCAAAGCAAAAGTCAAGAAGCCCAAGAAGCCCAAGAAGTGTGTAGAAGAAATTATGGATAAGACTAAGAGAATGATCTAGAGATAGCTTAAGTAGTATAAATAGGGATGCTTGGCTCACTTGTAAGATTATCCCACAACAAGCAAAAGCAATCATAAATAAAGAGTAGTAGTTTTAAGTAAGAGTTCTCTCAAAAGAGTTATAAAACTCTCTCTAAATACAAAGCTTGAGTAGCAAATCTCTTTTCTAAATACGGAGGCTAACTTTTATAGTAGCAATCCAATTTCCAACTTATCCGCTACAAGAAACGTTATCCTGCTAAAATTTCCAACAGTTGCAACTCACTGATGGTCTCACATAATCTCTTCTGGTCACGTTCAAGATCATACATACCAAGACTGGTCTAGACTAAGTCAATCTTAAGGGGGCCTTCAGATTCATAGAAATTGAAAATCAACTTGGTATCCATTATAGTTATTAACATATATCCGTTGTACAGCTTTATAGAACTTAGGAGTAGGACTGTATTTTCTTGCACTTTTTTAGAAGTCTTTTTTATTGTTCCCTTTCTCAATCAATACAATTATAATAATACATGGTACTAACCTAAAAATACCATATTTTGATTAACAAAATTATAACTCAGCGAGAACTCAACTCTGTGAAGACATTGCTCATCGACATTGTACCATCTTCAGATTGAGATTCATTCCTTGTCAAATCCTTAGGTAAAGGGATTCTGATAGTATCACGGCCAAGCCAAACTATTAAAGACCTCATGGTTGGTCTCTTTGTTGCATTCTCATGAACACACAACAAACCAATCTGGATCAACCTATTGATTTCATTACTCGGATTCTCTACCAAGAATGGATCGATTATAATCTCAGGCCTTCCTTCATCCCATCTCTTCCATGCCTGAAAAATTATATGTATATATTCTTACTCTCTACATAGTATAAAATACGAAAATAAGGACCATAAATATATGAAGAAACTTACAAAAGCTGCAATTCCTTCTCCTTCGTAGCTATTGTTTCTTTTACCACTTATCATCTCTAGAAGCATAACACCGAAGCTATACACATCAGATTTAGCTGAGATTTGACCGTAATTCAGATATTCAGGAGCCATATATCCACTACATATAGGCAAATAATAATGTTAATTGATGGTGAGCACATATTAATGTGTCTTTAAAGTTGATTAATATGTTTTTTACCGAGTTCCAGCTATTCGTTTTGTTTCAGCTCGAGTCTCATCACTGTTGAACAACCTCGCTGTCCCAAAATCTGCAACTTTAGGGTTCATCTCTGCGTCTAAAAGAATGTTGCTTGGCTTCAAGTCTCGATGAATAATCGTCAGCTGAGAGTCTTCATGGAGATAAACAAGACCTCGAGCAACACCTTCTATAATTTTGAATCTCACCTCCCATGTAAGAACCGAACGCTTCTCTTCATCTGCAGAAACATACTTTTCAATTTCTAAATAGGATTCTTAAAGTCCTCTTTAATTTAAAAGTGGCTCATTAGAACCCTAGCCACTCATCCTGGTAAAAAAAAAGAAAAGCTTAAGACATAAATTAAATAAAGCCCACTTAAACATCTATAAATAAAAAGCCGAAAAGGCATATCATGACAAAAACGATTTGACAATTTTCTAACATAGATTCCAAGAGGACCTAATTTCCTCATAAACACGGCATCACAACGACTTACCTCTTTGTAAACAAACTACTAGCGGCTTGATCCTTTTTCAAATATCAGATTAATTGGTTTAATCTGGTTTAGTTATAGTTGGTTATTGATTTCTAGTCCACATTATAGACCGGTTCTCTATTGTATATATAGATCAATTCGATCTCAATGTGGAATAAGAAAACAGTTTACCAAAAGTCTGTTACACTAATATCAAAGGATGTGTTGGAATCTTGTCAAGAGAAAAACCTCATTCTTAAACCTACTTTCCTTATCATTGCCGAAAACTACTCATCAAATTTGAGATTCTCTTAACCACTCAATCAAATTTGAACTATCTTTAGATAACCTGAATTCCGTTTGAACAGACTCTAAAAAACAATTAAAAAAATGCAGCTGTGTTACGAAGTCTCACTGAAGATAAAGTGGTCAAGACTTGAGTTGGGGACAAACTCGTAGACAAGAATCTCTTCACCTCTTTCATGACAAAAACCAAGAAGCTTAACCAAATTCTTATGTTGGAGTCTCGTCAAGAGAGAAACCTCATTCTTAAACTCCATACATCCTTCTTCTGAACCTCCGGTTAATCTTTTCACTGCTATCTCTCTCCCGTTTAGTAATATCCCCTGAAACCGGTTCTTAAGACTTGTTACTCATAAAAAATCAAGATATAAATAATTCATTAGTAAGAAAAATATTGTTACTACCTTATAGACCGTACCAAATCCACCTTGGCCAAGCTTGTTTTCTGACGAAAAGTCATCCGTTGCCATTAAGATCATACCAAGATCAAACCGTAACATATATTGACAATCCAACTCAGAGTACTCTGCATTACCAACTAAAAAAAAAAACGAAATAAGTCTTACCCTCTACATTTAAGGTTGATTGATGCAAGAGACAGGGTATATATATACTTACCATAGATTCCATTGTTGCATTTTCTCCTCCGAAAATAGTATTTGACGAGACTAATAAACACCAAAAGAGTAACGAAAGCAGGCACAACTATTGCGATAATGACACCCAACCTAATGCCTTCTCCTGAAAATTATTAACCATTTTTTGCTCTTATCCCTCTATCATTTATGTGACAATGCTCTAACTCATTTTTTTTTTAACCTTTCTTTTGATTTTCAGGTGGCTGAACTCGAGGAGGTGGATGAAATATTGTTACATTATCAAATTCAAATGCACCATGGAAAGGATATAGATCCCACCTGAAAATACAGCTTGGGCGACTAGCCGCGCCTCCTTGTCGTCCCCAAAACTGTGTTTTAAAATATGCTACGCAGTTTTCCAAACATATCACGCACTCTGGGGAAGTTATGTCGGGCGTGCATTGCATCAGCATGTATACACTGGGAAATTCAGTGAGCTCGGCTTTTACAGCACCAAAGTACTGAAGTAGCGAGGAAGTATTAGATTCCGTGGCAACCTTGATAGTCCGGTTAACCGTTGCTTCCCACTGTTTAGTGAAAAGGGTCATGTTCTTGGATGGTTCGATACTGTCTGGACTTGGGTGAATGACAGCAGGTCGAAGCTCGAGGCTCTGGAAAGTTGTGTGGTTTGAGGAACGTACAAGACAAGAAACTTGGTCGTCTAGATCATCATTATTCCACTGGAACGAATCCATGCGATTTGGACACCTCGTTTGTATATTCTGAGTTGCTTTTTGGACACAACTAATACAAGCTTGCTCGTCGCCTCTTGTGCAGAAGACAAGAGCGTGAACTCTATTGGGATTTTGGCCGAGTGGATCGTTGTATAAATTACCGTTGGCAACGACTTTTGAAGCAAGAGTAGAGAAGAGATTGTGACGATTCTGAGCGTAAGTGCTGTTAACGTTGAATAAGCTTCCGGCACACCCGACGGCATGAACGAGTTCGAGGTTTTGAAAGACAAGAAGAAGAAAAGAAGCGAGGAAGATCATCAAAGCAAAGCATTTCCTCATTTTAGAAATTATTAGGAAAAAAAAAAAAACTTTCTTCCTTACTTGTACTACTTCGTTATGTTATACTATTTATATATCTGAGCAAAACCAAAGACTAAGAACATGCAAATTAGTTAAATAAGTAGGTCTTCATCAATCTTTTTGTGTATTGACCCGTATATAAAACGTTCAATTTTGACGGGATTTGAATGTATACAATAATAATTAGGAGGGATTATTAACAGGTTCAGTTAGGTGTCTTGCTTTGATGTGAGGCATAGTTTTGAAAAGACTACTCAATTTGGAGGGACTGTTAATAGGTTTATGAACCGACTAAGTGATTACGTTTTAATTATTGAAGAATCTTCGGCCGACTCAAATATGTCCTAAACCCTACATCCGAACTCTAAACCAATTATTTCCCAATTACTCAAATTGACAGGATTGCAAAATACTCCCTCCGTTTTATATTAAGTGTCGTTGTAGAGAATTTTTTGTGTTACAAAATAAGTGTCGTTTTCGGTTTTCAATGCAAAATTTATTAATTTTATTATGTAATTTGTTTTTCTATTGGTTAAAATATGGTTAGGTGTATGGGTAATTGTGTTTTTATATAGGAAATATGTAAAATTAATTGTTTCCTTAATCCGTNCGTTGTAGAGAATTTTTTGTGTTACAAAATAAGTGTCGTTTTCGGTTTTCAATGCAAAATTTATTAATTTTATTATGTAATTTGTTTTTCTATTGGTTAAAATATGGTTAGGTGTATGGGTAATTGTGTTTTTATATAGGAAATATGTAAAATTAATTGTTTCCTTAATCCGTGTGCATAGCTGTAGAGTGACACTTATATTGAAACAGAGGGAGTATGAATTTAATCATCTGATTTCATTGTAGGAGACATTATCTCTATCAATTTAGAGAATTCCAAGATGAAAGTCGTTATTGCAAGTAAATGTCTTTTTAAATGTAGTAGATAGCGTTTGAACTTTTCATTTCATTCATACCTTTCAAGCGACTTCAGAAACGGTGACAAGTTGGCAACATGATTAAACCGAAATTCTTATTTTCGCGGAAGTTAATAAACTGTCTTTTAAATTTCAATTAAAAAAGTTAAGAACTGATTTTTAAATAAGTATTTTAAGAACTGTTTCTTATTTTTTTGATTAAAAGTTAAGAAATAACTTGTTAACTTCGGTTAAGAACTTAAGAACACCAGGTTAATTATGTTTTAAAAAAATCTGGAGTTTCATTATTGTTTCTGCTAATGTAAGCCGTTGTTGACCAAAACATAGTAACAAGTACATTATTTTTTATTATCCCCTATATATTATTTGCGAAGTGATTTTGCCACATATCTTCTCTACAATCAGTTTCACAAAAAAGGTGACATGTCTACTAGAATTGATGACATGGCATATGATTAAATATGACATGGACAATTGCATTTAATGTTAATATATATTTTTGGAAAAAAAAATTATAAAATATGGTAACAACTCATATATTAGATTTGATGTCGATTTATATTTTTGGAAATATTTTTAAAATATGGTAATAACTCATAAATCATCATTAAAATAAATATATTCAAATATGGCATTATAAATTTCGAAAATATCATTTAACTATATATTTTAAAATTATAAAATTTTATTACAAACTTTTCAAAAATGTATACCTTTTTTGAAAATTATTAAAACTTAATCGTAAAATTATTAATTTATTATATATTTACAGATTTAATAAATATTGTTTAATTTTAATTTTTGATAATTATAAAATTTTCTACAAATTTATTTAATATATTTAATTAAAATAAATAGATAAAAATTCTATCTAAGATTATAATTTTAAATATACATATATGCATATTCTTAAATATAATTTAAAATAAACAATAATATTTTTCTATTATTTTTATGTTTAATTAAACAAAATTTTGTATTAAAATAGTGATAATAAAAAGAAAATTTATAATATTAATAAAATTTTAATTTTAAACATAATTTGGAAAACTTTATAAAATATGGTAACAACTAATATATTAGATTTTATGTCGACTTATATTTTTGGAAATATTTTTAAAATATGGTAATAACTCATAAATCATCATTAAAGTAAATATATTCAAATATGGCATTATAAATTTTGAAAATATCATTTAATTATATATTTTAAAATTATATAATTTTATTACAAACTTTTCAAAAATGTATACCTTTTTTGAAAATTATTAAAATTTAATCGTAAAATTATTAATTTCTTATATATTTACAAATTTAATAAATGTTGTCTAATTTTAAATTTTTGATAATTATAATTTTTTCTACAAATTTATTTAATATATTTAATTAAAATAAATAGATAAAAATCTAACTAAGATTATAATTTTAAATATATACATGCATATTCTTAAATATATTTTAAAATAAAAAAAAAATATTTTTCTATTCTTTTATGTTTAATTAAAAAAATTTGTATTAAAATAGTGATAAGTAAAAGAAAATTTATAATATTAATAAAATTTTAATTTTTAAACATAATTTATATTGTATCTGTTAAAAAAATATTTTAAATTTTTTTACTACACATGGTGCAGGAGAACACCTAGTATTATTATAAAATCGCGGAGTAACATTTAGCATTTATTTTCCTCTCAAATACCGTTTGGACTAAAGTTTTAATTGTTAATATCCAAATTATTTTTGTGTTATGAGTCAATTGACTCTTTCTTTTATTGGTTTTAGAAAAAGAATTATATATATATTGAGAGGAAGGACATTTAAGTACTGGTTTTATATTCGGCTATGAAGAGTACATGCATTTCAATATTCAAGCTATAATTTTGGGATCGATTCTAAAGATCTAATTGCAATGTTAAAGGAATCTCATGAATGACCAATTTTTAATATAATTGGAGGTTATGAAGACTCTTTAGATATATTTTCCCGACTTCAAAATCTCTTGCATCCAAGAACAGAAGAAATTTCAGATTCCTTAATTAGATTACTGAGATTTTTCCATAGAGATTTTTGTTACATTAGTGTTATATTCCGGTTTAGTTATTTATTTTAAGTTTGAATAATAAAATAATCTTTCGTTGTTGGTAGAAAAAGTACATATACAACAAAGATAAGTAAATTTTGATCCGTATAACTGTATAAGTGTTTATTTTATTTTTATATAAATATATATATTTGTCATAAGTAGAAACTTTTTACTATTATTTTGTATTAAGTGTCATTTTTTTTCTCATAAGTATAATATAATATTTCATATATTATTTTTTCAAAAATAAATTGCTATTTATTTTTCATGTCACTATTATATATTGTATATGTGTCATCATATAATTAATCGTATTTTATACATACCATCATATAAGTAATCATATAAATAATAGTGTTTATACGTAATATCATATAAATAATCATATATATTATACTTTTAAAACTTAATGTAAAATATAAAACCATAATTTAAGTTGGTGTTTGAAATTAGGCTCTGTATTTTATTTTTTTCTTATATATATTTAAATTTTTTTATAATGTTTATTAAATAATATTTTAGTAAAAATTAATTTATGAATATATGTATATTTTTAATCATTTTTTGATATAAATAAGTTTTAGATTAATATTTTGATATGTGTATATAAAGTTTAATTTTGTTTTATGACTATTGTAGAGAAAAATATGTTCTTAGATAATTAGATTGGATCATTTTCGTATATTTTTAAGCTGACCCAAATATATAGTTTCTCATATTATAATAGATTTTTAATTTTTCTTAATAACATAAATCCATTATTTTTTAATATATTACTATCTATATTCTCAAACATTATATTTTTTTTTTTACTGCTATCTGTGTTGCAAACATTTTCTAAAGGTACTTATGTTTTAATAAGATAGATAATAGTATATAATATATTTTGTTGAATGGAAAAGGATAATAGTATATTATATATTCTATTCAACATGAAAAAAGAAATATTACACACTATAAAAAAGCAAAGATAATAAGCGAGGAAAATATAGTTACTACATCAGAGCTAGTTGATTACAATACGGAGGTTTTTAATAATGTAAGCTGGTCGTTGCACATAATATATACTTTTTCTCAACAACATGCAATAGAGAAGACTCGGACCTTTTCGCTAATACCAGAGAAAAGATAAACAAAAGGAAGCACCTTGATACTTCCATAAAACACCAAAAAAATAAGGGAAATTTGTCAAAAGGGGACCGAAAAACACAACTATTTTCCCCTTAGAATAAAATCAAATTTTGGTACTTTTGAACCCTCACTACCCTTTTTATATATAAAAATTCATAGTAAAAAATTGAGGAAAAATATACAATATGAAATAGAGTAGCATGTGAATATATGAAAAATATTTTTACATTCAAAAAATGTTTGGAATAGTAATCTCAAAAATTGGATAAATCGGGTAGTAAATCAGATCTACCATCTACGGCGGTTCAGAATAAACAATCTATCAACAACTAATCCATCTAAAGAGCTTAGAATGCGTAATACACCAAAAACATATACATCTACGAATGAAGAATATGATAACTGACATTTCTTCTTTGTTATGCAGTTTCAGTAGAACATAGCATATACTAAAGACCCATCCGTCTACCTTGGCAGAACATATCTTCTTAGTTTTAATGTTTTGTCTACGCTCGTGGGATTACGTTTCCACTGGTTAAACTAATGGAAAATTTGGTAGAATGTATCTTCTACCAACGGTTTATGAGCCACCATCCGAAAATCTAGGAAAATCAACAGAATAATGGTTAGTAAATATTCTCTAAATATTTTTGTTTCCTTTTTTAATATTTTTTGCTATGAACGTGTTTAAGTTTCATATTTGGTATATATAACCTATTATATACTACCTTTTTTATTATATGACAATATGATAACTTGGTTCAGTGGTTTATATGTCTAAAACCTTTATTAGTAACCCGAGTTCGAGTAATTGCACTGCACATGTTTTCCTATTTTTCGTCCTTTTTTGTTGTTTATAACACTAATCCTTGAAATTAACATCTTTGTAGAATTTAGTACGCAAAGTACTCAAAGGAAGCAATTAGCATCTTTGTGGAATTGTCGTGGTGAACTCATACGAGTGGTTTTATGGTTCTTATATTGACGCAATTTATATTGACAGAATGGTCACACGGTTTCTGAACAACAAGATAACAATCAAACATGTCTCAACAACAAGAGCAAAGCAAAAAAAAATGTCCATACTTGTAATGTAAACAAGAGAAACCAATCACATAAAGAGAGGTTATCATATTCTCTCTGTAGTTAAACATGAAAAGGTAGCTCATGTTGTTAACCTCAGGACGAGCCTTCTTCAGCGACTCCCAAACTCGTTCAACCTCAGAAGCCTTTGAGATTCCAGCGTACAAGCTAATGAGAAAATGATGTGCGTCTCGGTTGTTAGGATTCATCTTCTCCTCCATGGTTCTCAGAGCTGACTCCGCCTTCTCGTAAAGACCAGCTTTAGTATAGATCCCAGCCAAGCTAGAGAATGTATTCCAAGTGGTTTTAACTTCACAGTCTTTCCCCATCTCATCTATAACCTTCTCTAACCCTTCTAAATCATTCAAACTTCCACAGCTCTGCATCCATATAGAGTAAGTGATCCCACAAGGAAGTAAACCCCTCTGTTACATTGACATCATGTTGTTAAACGGCAACAAGTTGTTAAAAAGTTAAGCTCATCCATCTTCTCGAAATGAGACTTTGCCTTCTCTTCCTTGAGTTCCACACAATAACAGTTCATAAGAGCTCCATAAGTAGACTGATGATTCTTTGTCCATCCACTCAAAGATCTGAAATTTACCATTCAAAATGTGAATAAAAATGTAATCTTTCTTCTAAAATGACATTCTAGAACTAATATTAGCAACATTAAACCCTAAAAGCTAAAAGATTTTGAAAATATAATGTCATCTTCCTCATCTCCATCCAATTAAAGGTCTGAAATTGATCATTCAAAATAAGAATAAAAATGTAATCTTTCTTCTCTTAATTAACTCAAATATGAATACAGAGCCAATTAAACCCTAAAAGGTCAAAGCTTTGGATTAAGAGAGAGAGAGAGAGAGAGAGAGACCTCAAGGGCGTGTTGATGGCGACGGAACTTGCGAAGGTCCTTAGCGTCATGTCGGACTAAGAACCACCGGCCTCCCTCCCTATCAGATCGATTTGCTTGTATGTTTCTTCTTCTCTTCATCACCGTCAATCCAACGAAGCTCGTATTCACGCCACAAGATGTGAAGTCATGTGAGAAGCTTTAGTAGAGGAAACAGAATACGAAATAAAACAAGAGAACTAAATAATAATAATATATTTGATACACATTTTGGGTCTAATACGAAGGATAAAACGGGATTATCATTATTGTTTATACTAAGTGGACAAAAATCTCAAGTATAATTCTAAGGGGACAATATGTTAATTTTTTGTCCCTTTTTGGCAAATTTCCCAAAAAATAAAGACCAAGACATTTTCAGTAATTTACAGAAATGGACTGATTATTTGTTTGTTTTTTTTGTTGTTTGAACTAGAAAGAGTTTCGCACGTTGCGAGAAGTACAAAATTTGGCTTAGCTAGGCCTTCTATCTAAATTTTATATATTTATTTTAGTTTTTGCCATTTAGTTTCTAAATTTTATTAATATTTGATCCAAGTTTGCCTTTTAGTTTCTAAATCACATACATGAACCGATCGTTAAGTTGATCCAGAATTGGCTCAACAAAGTATTGATTAACAAATTTATAGCTCAACGATCGTCTTTAACAAAAAAAAAAAAAAAAAAAAAATTTACTCCCTGAGACATTTTTTCACTTTAAATTTTCATTCTAAGACACTTTTAACATATGACATACTTTCATGCAAATGAAAGTCATATATGCCCTTTTCCATAGAAAATGTGATAAAAACCAACCATTATACGTTTCTATTTAGACCGATTTAGTTATTTCTGTACTAAATTCATTTTTTAATCAGTTCCCAATCTTAATGGAAAATCAGAAACTCAGATCTTCTTTCTCGTAAAGCTCTTCTTGCGGCGATTCTCAAAATCTCTAAAAAAAATTTATGTTTCAATTTTTTTGTTGTTTTCGGGGGTTTCTACTTTTTTGGGTCTGTTTATAGTTTCCACTTCGATTGTGTATGTGACGTTTTTATTTCGATTGGGTCTGTATCTAGTTTTGATTTCGTGAGATCCGATTTTTTTTTAACCTTTTTGCTTGATATCCCACTTTTGTTGTTTGGATCTAACGGCGAGATCAGTTAGAGAACGATGGAGACGCACTGTTGAGAGGGATTCCGGTGACGGCGTTGGGGCTAAGGGGATGACGGTTCCTATGGTCTTATTCCCCTCTTGAATTTGAAGTTTTTTTTGGCCCGTGACTATGGTGGATGTGTACAATTTCTATGGTTTCTGGCTATGGTTTTTGTCGTTGAAGCTAAAGATGGCAGTTGAGCTGATTGGGAGTGGATGAGGGTTTGGAAGATGGTTGTTTGATGATGTTGTGGTTGTGGACAGGGAAGTTGTGGATGGACAAGGTGTAAAAAAAAGAGTTGTGGATGGATGAGATATGAAAAGAGGAATTGTGGACAAGGGATTTGGAGGATGGTTGTCTGATGATGTCGGCAGTGGAGCTGATTGGGGGTGGATGAGGGCCTGGAAGATGGTTGTTTGATGATTTCGTTGCTGTGCATAGTGGAGTAGTGGTTGGACAAGGTGTGAAAAAAGGAGTTGTGATGGATGAGATATGAAAGGAGAAGTTGTGGATAAGGGATTTGTTTATGGGAGATATAACAGTGGAGATGCCTCTGTTAATGTCATGGATGAGACGACTGTAAGGATGATTCAATATAAGAGAACATATTGTGGATGGTGAATCTTCACTAGAGGAAGCTGTGAAAGTTTAAATGTCATGACAATAAAACCACCATGATACTTTTAGCTCTTTTTCATACTTTATTTTTATATAAGTAGAACAGAGTGTTTATAATTTTATATCATTCAATAAATTCACGTTCTTATCAGAATGACCTACTTCTGAAGTTTCAGTTTTGGCCTTTGATTTAAAGCTCAACATCTAAACAATAAATTCACCTCATTATCATACTGAGGTAATCCTCAAGTTTTCTAATTTTGTCCTTTGAATTAAAAATGTAAATCCAGATCTGACGACTAAAAAGAAGACATAACAATCAATAAACCTATAAACTTAATGTGGACAACGAAACAAATGAACCAGAATAATAAATCGAACCAGTTTTAGTCTGGGAAGCACATGTGTTCGTTCACAATGATAAGGTTAGTACTGTCTTTGTTATGTCTCAAGACAAAGGAAACTAGAAGAAAAGTGTCTAACATGTGCAATGTGTCTTATTATGTAAGAAAAAGACAAATGTGTCTTACAATGTAACCAACTCCAGCTCAACGATCGTTTCCGTAGACTTTCGTAGTAATCTAAAGCTTCCCTTTCTTGGGAAAAATAGTGGTATGAAATGTTGAATATTTGTATTTCAATCAATACATCTCATAAATTTGTGAACACAAAATACAGGAAGTATCCGTTTTAAGTGACATACTCCATTTGTTTTATTATAAGTATCATTTTAGGTTTTTGCACACGGATTAAGGAAAAATTTAATTTTGTATATTTTCTATATAAACACATAATTATCCATACAGCTAACCATATTTCAACCAATAGAAAAATAAATTACAGAATAAAATAAATATTTTTTTGCATTGAAAACCAAGACACTTATTTTATAACGAAAAATTTTCTTTACAACGACACTTAATATGAAACGAAGAGAGTATATAATATACACATTCTATTAAAACAGAAGTATAAAACAATATTTTTCTAAATTAAAGTGTTTGTTTTAAAACTTTCTCTTTTTTCAACACATATGAAACACTTCATTTATTATCTTATATATCCAAATAATTAAACAGTATCTATTACAAAATGAAAAAAAAATTATATATTTTAAATTTTTTTATTGCATTCTTATTTTTTTGCTCTTCCTAACTATTTCATTAATTATTTCTACATGTTAACTATAGTAATTTCAAAGGTCTAAATATTATTTTTCATTCATAACAAGATTTCAAAACAGTTAACAAAGAGTTTTTTTTAATAATTTTTTACAGAATTAGTTACGGAAGAGCATTCGAGTACCATTCAGATACGTTTTTTTTTTTTTGGGTATTGGTTTTTTTAGTTTGAAATTAAACCCACTCGAATATTATAAATTTTTGGGTGTGTTTCAAGTTAGATCTTCCCAAATTCGCATGAATTCAGTTCTGATGTATATGAATCTAAAAATATCTAAATAACCAATAATTTAGAGATTTGTACCAAGATTAACTATATTACTCAATTCGGTCTAGATCTTTTAAATACAATTAGTTATAGTAATAAATTTAAAATATACTCTTCCGTTTCAGAATATTTTTCATTCTAAACTTAATTTTTGTCACAAATTAAGTGTCGTTTTGGAGTTTCAAGGCAAAATTTATTAGTTTCATATAATATTATATATTTCTATTGGTTGAAAAATGATTAGGTGTATATATTATTGTATTTTTATCTTGAAATATGTAAAATTAAATGTTTTCATAATGTTAATTATGAAAACTAAATATAACATTAATTTATAAAAACCTAAAACCAATATCTGCGCAAAAATGCGAACTAAGCACTAGTCAATCTTAAAACAACATTTTTTATTCATTGTTTATAACTCAACGAGAACTCATCTCCGTGAAGACGTTGCTCATTGACATTGTACAATCTTCAGATTGTGATTTAATCATTGTAAAAGCAGGAGCCCTAGGTAAAGCAATGGTGATATTCTCACTTCCAAGCCAGACCATTACAGAACTCATGGTTGGTCTTTTTGTTGCATTCTCTTGAACACACAACAAACCAATTTGGATCAACTTAACGATCTCACTACTCGAATTATCAGCCAAGAAAGGATCAATTATGATCTCTGGCCTTCCTTCAGCCCATCTCTTCCATGTCTGAAACCAATATAACTATATGTAAGTAATATATATAGTAAAAAATATAAATTAATAATACTAAAACAGTAATATTTTAGAAAAATTGCTTAAACCACCACATTGATAATACCAATTTCATGTTTACCTTAACAAAATTTACCTTTAATTTTAAAGAGGTAAATAGATACTTATAACCTTAGGATTAACTAATCTTAATTTAGGGTTTAGATTAAATAGATGAAGTTTCGGAGGGTGGAGTTTAGAATTTTAATAAATATGTAAATAAGTAATTAAACTTAAATATAATATTTTTAAAAATAGTTTCAAAAAGAAATTTGAAAAAACAATTCAACTTTTTTAATAAAAAGTTAAAATTTTAAAACGTCTATTTCAAAAACTATTAAAATTTTATTATTTGATTTGTTTAAATAATTATTTATATTTATACATCTATAAATCAATGGTAGAATTGTCTTTTGCTTCTAAAATGGAGAATATATTTGTGAAAATATCCGTTTAATAAAGGTAAACATGAATTTGTATACAACAAATATGGTAAACTTGAAATTCTCCAAAATTTTTATTAGTTTATAGAGTAAATAGTTCAAAAAGTTTATATATATACTGTTGTTTATTTTAAAAAAAGAAAGTATATATATATATTCACATATTATACTCATTATTTAAAATTTATCAACTTGGCTTGTCTCTTTGTTCTTAAACTAGTTAATGTATTGGAGATATGTATGTAAAATATATGAGTTCTTATCTCAAATCTACAAATAACACTAACATGTTTTATAATAACTGGGCTATTCTCCCATGCTGATGTACATGAATAAATACTTAAATCATGATAATTTTGAATATTTTACTTCATTTTTTTAGAATTTAAAGTAATTTTATACTTTATGCCTATGATAGATAAATAAAATATGTTATCAATATGTTCTCATTTAGGGATATAAATATTTATAGGTTTATTTATAATTTTCAGTAATTTTAATTTATATTACGATAGATAATTTTGTATTATATATCATCATGTTCTCATCTTAATTAGATATGAGATTTTATTTATAATAATTTGGATTGGTTCATGCATGGTATGTTGAGCTCCACATATTTGTTTTCTTCAAAATAATCAAAAATTATGAAATTGAGTTAATATTTTTTTTTTTAGTTTGGTTCATTATCTTAGATTTGCAAATATATTTCTACTAGTTTTGAAGATTTGATATATGTTTTCTTGAGGAAGAAAAGAAGAATTGCATTAATAAATAATTGTACTATTTTAAATTTTGATATATGTTATTTAGATAAAACTATAAAATTTTGAATTTTCGAGAGTAAGAAAATCAAATAAGAAATATTTCAAAATTCATTAACTTTTTTTTATGATTTCATAAGGTAATTATACCCAAAAATTTAAAAGATTGTATATATTATGTTTCTCATCTTATTAAGATATTTGATTTCAACTATAATATTTTGAATTAGCTTAGGTGTTCCCTTTTTGAGTAATTAAGAAGTTTGATTTCAACTATAATATTTTGAATCAGTTTAGGTGTTCCCTTTTTGAGTATGTTGAGTTACATCAATAATTTTGTTTTTTTTTCTTTATTTAGCACTGGATTTTAGATACATGATATTAGAGGATCAATTTATGTTGTTTAAAATTATTTTATTTTTAATCACTTGATGAAGAATATAACCATAAGAAAATATGTTTTTAATATTAAATTAATTATTTTGTCAAAGTTTTTGTAAATTATGATTTATATAGATAAACACTAAAATTTATAGATATTTATTTTATTTTTATGTTGTTTAAGGAAATATAAAGTAAGAAAAATAATATTCATTTATATTTATACAATATTTATATATAGATTAAAAATCTTTCCTTTTTATTATGTGGTATTTTTAAAAATATAATTAAAAATATCTTTTATTAATAAAAAGAAAATAAAATTTTTTGTGATGATCATTGGCTATAGTTTTCAATTCATTAAAGGTATTCTTATAATTCATTTTTTGAAAACTAACATGAGTGCGATACCTGAGGTAGATTCTCAAATAATATTATAGAGATAACAAAAATAGAGATAACATCATTTTTATAGAAAAATAGTTAAACATCTTACTTATGTTTATATAAATTTATATTAAGTTTTATATGAAAATTTATAATTTCTGATACTAATGGTTTTATTTATTTATGTATATTCTTTTAGTATTTTTTATCTTATAATTTTATCAATTGGTGTTATATTTTAAACTAACCCGTATTACCACCACATAAATTTATTAATTTACTGTAATTATTACTTTGTTGAGTATTAATTTATAAAGTTTCTAATTACATTTTCTTACTTACTGTATAAGTTTGAAGATATAAAAGGAATATAACCAAGAAGACTGATTTGTAAAGAAACTTACAAAAGATGCAATTCCTTCTCCTTCAAAGCTATTGTTTCTTTTACCACTTATAATCTCTAGAAGCACAACACCGAAGCTATATACATCAGATTTAGCTGAGATTTCCCCGCAATTCATGTATTCCGGAGCCATGTATCCACTGCATATATACAACTAATAACGTAAATTGATGGTGATCATATTTATATATCTTCAAAGTTGATTGAAATGTTCTTACCGGGTTCCAGCTATTCGCTTTGTTTCAGCTCTTGTCTCATCAGGGTCGAACAGCCTTGCTGTACCAAAGTCTGCAACTTTAGGGTTCATCTCTGCATCTAAAAGGATGTTGCTAGCCTTCAAATCTCGGTGAATAATCTTTAGCTGAGAGTCTTCATGGAGATAAACAAGACCTCGAGCAACACCTTCTATAATTTTGAATCTCACCTCCCATGTGAGAAGCGAACGCTTCTCTTCATCTGCAGATTTCAGTGAAAAGCATATATATTGCTAACTTTAGAGTTTGTAAAAAGCTATAAAGAATTCAGACGTATTCGAAGTCCCAACCGAAGATGAAGTGGTCAAGACTTGAGTTAGGGACAAACTCATAGACAAGAATCTCTTCATCTCTTTCATTACAGAAACCAAGAAGCTTAACGAGGTTCTTATGTTGGAGTCTTGTCAAGAGTGAAACCTCATTCTTAAACTCCATTTCTCCTTCTAAACCTCTTATTAATCGTTTCACCGCTATCTCTCTCCCGTTTAGTAATATACCCTGAAACCGATTTTAAAGATTGGTTACTCGTCCAAGACCAAGATCATAATAATAAATTATTTGGAAATTATAAATACCTTATGGACGGTACCAAATCCACCTTGGCCAAGCTTATTTTCAGATGAAAAGTCATTGGTTGCCATTATGATAATTTCAAGATCAAACCGTAACATAAATTGACCGTCCGCATCAGAGTACTCCGCACTACCAACTAAAAAACGAAATAAGTCTTACTCTCTAAATTTGATGCAAGAAACATGGTATATTCATTTGATCCCAAAAAAAAAAAGATGGTATATAAACTTACCACTGATTCCGTTCTTAGATTTTCTCCTCGGACCATAAAATTTGATGAGGCCAATAAACACCAAAAGATTAATGAAACAAGGCACAATTATCGCGATAATTCCACCATACATAATGCTTCTTCCTGAAAATTATTAAGAATTTTTTTCTGTAATCCCTCTTATCATTTTACGTATGAAACAATACTCTTAACTCATTTGTTTTTACCTTTCTTGTCATTTGCAGGTGCCTGTGCCTTAACTCGAGGAGGTGCATGAAATATTGTTATATTATCAAAAGCACTACGGAAAGAATATAGATCCCACCTGAAAACGCAACTCGGACGACTAACCTCACCTCCTTCGCTTCCCCAATACTGTGCTTTAAAGTTTGCCACGCAGCTTTCCAAACATATCTTGCACTCTGGGGAAGTTATGTCGGGCGTGCATTGCATCAACATGTATACATTTGGAAACTCCGTGAACTCGGCTTTAACAGCACCAAAGTATAGCGAGGAAGTATTAGATTCCGTGGCAAGCTTGATAGTCCGATTAACCGTTGCTTCCCACTGTTTAGTGAAAAGGGTCATGTTCTTGGATTGTTCGATACTTTTTGGATTTGGGTGAATGACAACAGGTCGAAGCTCGAAGTTCCGGAAAGCTGCTTGGTTTGAGTAACGTACAAGACAAGAAACATGGTCGTCTACATCGTCTTTGTCCCACAGGAACGAATCCATGCGATCTGGACAATTCGTTTGTATATTCTGAATCACTTTTTGAACACAACTAATACAAGCTTGCTCAACGCCTCTTGTACAGAAGACAAGAGCTTGAACTCTGTTTGGATTTTGGCCGAGTGAATCGTTGTAGAGTCCACCGTTGGCAACGACTTTTGAAGCAAGAGTAGAGAAGAGATTGTTACGGTTCTGAGCGTAGGTTCTGTTACGGTTGAATAAGGTTCCGGCACATCCGTCGGCATGAACGAGTTCAAGGTTTTGAAGGATAAGAAGAAGAAAAGAAACCAGGAAAGTCATCAAAGCAAAGCATTTCCCCATTTTTTGGATAGATGTTTATTTTTTTACTTTGTACTACTTCTTTATGTTTGATACTACTATTTATATTTGTGAGATGAGAAAAGTATTGGGTTACTTCCAAAAATTGAGCAAATATGTATTGGGTTACTTCCGAAGAAATTAATGCCCACCAAAGTTAGTAAATCAATTAAAATACACAATCAGTAAATTCAGTTAGTTATATAGGAAGGCTTTCTATTTTGACTTCACCGATACTAGAAGGGATTCTCGATACGTTGAACTAACACTAATTCTGATTAGTTTTTTTTTCTAATTCTGATTAGTTTGTAACAATAAAAGAATCTTCGACTGACACATATTCTGATTAGTTTGTAACAATAAAAGAATCTTCGACTGACTCACATATGTTGCATGTTTAATTAGGACGTATTCTTAATAGGTTCAGTTAGGTAGCTCTAACGTTTATGTGAGGCATAATTTTGAAAAGTCCAATATGAACTGACTAATTCTGATTATGTTGTAATAATCTATTATTATAAAGTACAGTTTTTTCACTCAAGGAGGCGCCACGTCACTAATTCCTCTGATGTGTGCGTGACATCTGTCCCAATTTCTGATACGCTGCGTTTCTTCCTCACTTTAAAAACATGTTCGTTTAGTTATGGGCCTTTAGTCATATTCACCATAAGCGGCCCTGTCGCAGTAAGCCAATTTTCCATAAACCCTCTCATTAACAATTAGTGTTCATTCTATACTTTCTTCACCGCCGCCTTCTCAGACCATCCGAGGTAGAACTCTTTGGATTTCCATGGCGTACGTTTCTCATTACTTCTCTCCAGACATTTATCATTCATTAACTCCTCACCAACAATCTCGAGATCGATATGTCGTCATCTTCTTAGAGTCGGTAAAATCGCATGTATATATATATATATAGGTACGCTCTCTTCCTCTCAGAAACATCCTCATATCTCTCCTACCATACTTACTCTCTTATATAAATATCAAGCATGGTTAACGTGAGTGTTTTTATCCGATCTGAAGTTTGGCAGGTGCTCCTCATCTGTGAATTCTGCCTGCTCTGTTTCTGGAGGTGAGGAAGTATCAGGCGCGGCGGTGAAATCATGTGGCTTTCCCATGCTTCTGGTCGACGTTAATGTAAGTGAACTGATATCTTCAATCTCAGTGACCGTAATATATAAAATTTTCGGCCACCGCTTTGCTATTTCTCCGTCCTTATATATACTCTCTGTCGGCTTGGTGTTTTCCATGTCCGGCTTTGACCTCTGTCGCTGTGCTCAGAACTTCATGCTTACAGTCACAGATCTTCCCTTACTGATTCGGATAAATGATGCAACAAAATTTGATGAGAACCATACCGGTTTCACCCCTGCCTGTAGCTTTGGGTTTCGTAATCAAATCGAGCTAATTGGACTACACGCAACTTCCAGGTGCGTATATTTCTAATACTTAATAGTATATGCTGCAGAATACATACGTTAATAATCTCTTAAACCTAACATACATTATAGGAGAGCCCACTGCGGTGATGCGGTGAAGAGTACCGTGAGTGATCCTCAAGAGTAAAATAATCATGTATGGCTACAATCAAACTTGATAAGTAACTGTTTTAAATTTGCATATCTTCTTTGCTATATCCGTTTGCGTATAGGTTTTGTGATACTGCTGAAGGTGTGTTTGTGTGTTTTGATGGTGTGATGAGTAAGTTACATAACCTCAAAGCAAGCAAAGCTGGCCAGATGCTGTAAGAAACAAAGTTGTCTCCTACTGACTTTATACCATCTACCTAATCCTAACATATTTATCACTTTATCTATGACTACGTAGGCTGTAGATGGTGTTAACCCTGAAGACATTCAGCTTCCTCCGTTTATTGCAGATATGGAAAGCAAGACTTCCACTTTCCAGGTAAGGGTTAGTGCGTTTAACTTCGCCACCAACCATCAGACATTCACCATCAGCCGCATTCTCAATGATCAATGAGCGTGACCAAGTCCCACTCACTGACTTCGTTGACAATGTACGTAAAGTGGTTGGCATTATTTTTATTCTTAAACTCTATATAATATACATAACAATTTTCTAGATCAGGGAGGTTGCGATGATGATGGGGACGACGGTATAGATGATAATCCAGTGTCGACTAAGCTGATGCTGTAGGTAGCATTGGTGATGCAATCATAACTGCAGACACAACTACTACCGGTTGGTACGCCAGAGAAATGCCGAGCTCCAGCTCCAATGTGGTGAAGAAGCCACGTCTAGAAAATATGTTCTGTCAAATAGAATACTTTATATATTTTTTCTCGGTTGTAAGGGAGTATTATACCACTTAAAAAAAAAAGTATTATACCACTTATGTAAATGACTATATTTTTGTTAATCCTTTTTTCTTCGGCTGCATTATAGATTTTGTTTTATAAAAAGAAAGCACTTTGAAAAGATAATGGCGAGCTTAATCAAATGTAACAATTAGGAAGAAACTAATTTGTTACATCTGATTAGGAATATGTTATTATTCTATAACCTTAAAAAGGGAAAACATAAAAAACAACAAACTTAATATATTTCCTTAAATATAATAATACATAAAATATATAACTTCACATGTTATTTATAAATATTAAATAATAATAATTAACACCATATTTTTATGCTACTTACTTTTTTCTTAAAAAATAATAAATTGGCTTTCTGTTTTTTGAATTGTTTAAATTATAAATTTATGAAGAAATGTATTACAAATCTATTTAAGGCAATTTTCTCAAATAGACTTTTTAAGATTTTGTCACAAAAATAAACCTAAAAAATTATATGACCAAAATAACATTTTTTTTTGAAAATTTTAAAATTTTTACTTTTTTTTTTAAATTTTAAATCATGTCCCCAAAACCCTATTTCTCAACTCTGAACCATAAACCCTAAACCCTAAATCCTAAACCTCACCTCTTAATTCTAAACTCTAATGTCTAGATTAATTAACTCTAAGAATATAAGTGTATATTTACTTCTTTTGATAAAACATTTAAATCTCTTTTGGTCATTTTTATTTTTTAACTCTATATTTCTAACAAAACTTTTTTTTAAGTATATCATAGAGAATTTATCATCTATTAAAATCAAGAAAATAAAATATTGTAAACAAAGTAAAAAAAATTATATTTTCATGAAATTTTTTGGTATAGTAGAAAATATATATATTCTATTAAAAATGGTAGACTTTATAGTAAAAATAGTGAAAAATGTAACTAAATAAACAAAATTTTATTAAAATTTAAAATATATTTTTATTATTTCGTTCAGTTGCTTACCCGCCCGTAGGGCGGGTCTGGCCCTAGTTTAAGATATAATATCTTGCGTCTAATATATGATGGTGTATATGAAAAAAGTTTAAATTTGATTTAACTATTTATATCATTAAAGTCGATTTATTTTTCCAATTATTTGTTTGGAGATAAGTGAAACGTTTGTGGCGGAGCTAGAATTTTTAAGAAAACCATGGGGGTGATTGGTTGAACTGTAGATTTAAAAATTTTACTGTAGAATTTAGACTGTAGATGTTTTTGATGTAGTTGTATCTAATGTAGCTGTAGAAATTAAATGAAAAAAAAAATAAAAAAGGAAGATATTCCTACAACAATCCTACAGCAATAATTTTTTGCTTTAGAAAATAAGGTTCCTACAACCACTTTTTCAATTTTTTGACTTTAGCTTTAAAATCTACTTAAAGCATGATTGGTGATTTAAATGGTTGTAGATAGAAATTAAATCTAAAGTCATTAGTTACAACCCAACCAATCACCCTCCATAAGAAAAATTACATACTAATAATTATAAACAAATCTTTTGATCTTTTCAAATTAATACATTGATGGTCGCACAAAATAGGACAATAAGCCTAAGAGCATCCCCATCAGTGAATCTGATGGGTGGGGTTCATAGACAACAAAATTAATTTATTTTTTTTGGTTTGCTTTTTCTAAAAAAAAGATTAAAAAATTAATAACGAATTAATCGCGGAATGCCACGTGGCGAACTTCGTGTGAACAACCCGACGAACCTCCAAGACTTGGATTCACCAAAATCAGCATATTTTTTTTTATTTTGTTTGGATCCGCGTGTGAACCTCCCCCCCCTCCCCCCCCCCCCACGAATTTTCAATGCGGATGCTAACCTTACAAGTTGATTGAAACGGTGACTGATTGAAGCGTTACAGAAGAACCTTTAACTAACTCACATAAGTCTAATTTTAGTAAATGAGGTTTTGGACTTTTTTTTCGTCTACACCTTTCAGATGACGTGAGAAATGGATACATATTTAGCATATAAGTTGACTAAGAAGTAGACTTTGGCCTTTGGATCTTCCGTCGGGTTTGGATTGTTTTTTTTTTCAAGTGTGAGTCTTTCTGACCTAGCCATTTGGACCCAACTAAATAATTAATTTTTTTAGTTCGGATCAATTTTTCTTCGAACTGAGTGGGATATATAATTAAAATACCTATAATATTTGGGTCCATAGTGATTTGGGTCAGGTTATATGTATTTAAAATCCGAAAAACTTTAAATACCTAAATTGCATCAATATTCTGTGAAAAATTGTCATATCTATTTTGTTTTTGTAAAATAACCAAAATAAACTATTAATAACTGAAACTAATTGTAAACTATATATTTAATATTTAAAGTTTCATATTATTTGAAATGTTATAAGAATAATAATAAAGATTATTAATCAAAAGACATTTCAGCTAAATTATAAACTGAAATATATAAAATAAAACAAATAAAATCATAGTTTTGATTATTCATGTTTTTAAATCGGGTATGAAATAGTTTTTCATGAGCCGGATCTATCTAAGTTGATTCTTTTTAGATTTGAGTCTATTCGAATCTGTTCTTTTTATTTTGATTATTTTAGGTATAAAAAATTTGGACCAAGTTAGTTACTTGTAAATGTTTGATTCAGTTTTAAGCCGGATATTTTCAAATCAGTTTCAGTTCGGTAATTTGGACCTTCATAAAATGAGCAGGCCTAAGTAAGATGACTGAATTTTCAATTTGTTTTTAGTAAAGTAGTACGGAATTGACCAAAAAATTGTAGTATAGTAACAAGCAACGTAGCAATTCTTTTAGACTTAACAAAATTTATGGAATCCAAAATTTAACTCGGGAAAAACAGATATATAGTTTTCTTTTTCTGTCTTATGAATAAAATTGCTAAATATAATTTATAAAATTTGCATCCCATAGATAATATCGTTATTTTTTAAAAATGGTGTACATACTGTTAAGCCACTATGGTAATTACATTAATCCTCTTACGCTCCTACAAGTTAGTCTCCACCCTGTATTTACACATCTATTCTCACCAACTACATATTTTGTTAACTAGCATACACATACATTTCCGTAGTATTATAATAAAATTCGACCCACATCTCCATCTGGATATTTTTTTTCATTTTATAAATGTATAAATTTGATAATCTCTTAAACACCTAAAGTATATTATTTATATTTTAGTGGTAGATATTATGTAACTATATAATTTTATGTTTTAGGTTTTTATTTTACATTACTAATACATAATGATCTGTTTTAATACAGTTCAATTTGTTAAAATGTTATTACATATTAATATATGTTCAAGTTCGGTATATGAAATTTATAATCTGACATATCAAATATAAAAGCTCATTCAAAATATGATTTTTTTTTAATATCTACCGTTTGCATACAATACATTTTTAAAATTTATTTTGTTATACTATATAAAATATATTTTGTATAGTTTGCATACAGTACATTTTAACATGTATTTAGTCATACTATACCGAAAATATATTAAGGATAGTTTATATTTAAATATCGTGTTTAAAACTTCGGGAAATACTGTAAAGATCTGATGGCAATGATAAAGGAGTTTCTTGCATGACTAAATTTTGCAACTTAATTGGATGTGATAAAGCATATCTAATAACGATTCCTGGTTTTCAAGATTTCTTTCATCCCTCGTAAAATGAAATTATTGTGAGATCTTCTCATAAAGATCTTTGTTTCTTTAGTTTTTTATTCCAGTCTAGCTATCTAAATCATCCCTAATTTAAGTAATATAATATTTTTTTGTTGAAAAATAGATTAAAAGAAAATAGTTTATAAAAGACTAAGTCTTTTTTTATTAATACCAGAGAAAAAAAAATAAAGCAAGAGGAAGCACCTTGAAACGAAGACTAAGACTTTTTCACTAAAACACAGCAATGGACTGATATTTTTTTAAATTATTTAATTCTGTTTTTTTTTTCCATTTAATTTCAAGTGAATCAAAATTTGAAACGTCGGACGTAGAATAAGTGGATATTATCAGAACTTCGGTTGCAGCTTAGCTTACCATTTTCTTCTCTACGACTTTTATTTGTGGTCCTATCAATTTATCTTGAGTCATTTGGGTGGTATAACAAGCGCCATTCCTGCATAATTTAATGAAAAGATGCAGACAGGTTTGCACTATGACAAAGGATTCTTGGATATTCCAAATAAGACTTCTAACCAGTTGAATCATCAGAACCAGTAATGAGAGTGACAGCTATCATGGCTTTAATGATAGTTGTAGTCTCTGTCAGGCCTAACTTTTTTTTTTGTGGTGCTCCAGCCAAAGTTAATAGTCCCAAAGGGTACAAAATAATCAGAAATAACATCTTAAAAAATACTTCAGAAGTATTTGTAGTTTGTGAATGGAGCTAACATGAAAAATAAAAATTTACATTCTAAGACACTTTTTATGTTTTCAATTACAAAAAGAAACACAATCCACTTACCACACAATTTATTGGTGTTGATTGTCATATATGCCCTCAAACACTACATTATCTTCGTTACTCTCTCTTTTTTTTTTTTAAAAAAAAATTGTTTAAATATAAAAATAAAACTAAACAATTAAAAACTTACTTTTCCAATTCTTATCCAAATTCTAGTCTCTCTCATTTTTCTTCTTCTCCTCCATGAAAAGATAAAATCCTAATTGAAGTTGTTGGTTACAATCCTCGCGAAGATGGGGCTTTCAGAAATCTTTGTTGGCTACAATCTTCGCCAAGATCTAGCTTATCAAATATGTCGCCCTTCCATCAATAAGAGATCTACAATTCCTGCTGAGATCACCTTTCGTTCAATTAGATCTCTGAGATAAGGTCTGTAATGGAGAGAAAAAGGTCAGCTTGAGAGCACCCACTGAGATTTCCTCCTCCGTTGTCAGTGGCTGAAAGAAACAGCGCATGATTTCAGCTCTTTCTATCCTTAGGACCAGAAGTGGCGATGGGGAGAATCTACCGCCGAGAAAGTGTCATAGGCGTTCAGTAGCCCCCTCAAAAACTTCTTTTCTTACATTTTCCATCTAAGTTCTTGAGTCTCTTAACAAATTTTTTTTTTCCTGTTTTTGGGAAAAAAACCAGATATTTGAGTTTTAAATGGTGTCTTAAAAGCCAGTTGATGTCAATTCTTGTGAAGTAAGAAGAGTCGTTCTTTGTGAAGAAGATAGAAGCAAATGGAAAAAAGTCTCTCTTTATTCAGCGTAGAGCAGTAAACTATTGGCTGAATGATCTAATAAAAAACACAGGTGAATCAAGTGAAAAAGTTAGATTTAAGAAAGAAGCTGTAACGTTTCTACTTAAACACATAGAATCTCCACTGGAGAAACAATGTCAAGCTTTAGTGTCAACTATCTTATTTCTTGTGGATAATGCATCTCTCTTTGGTTTCCAAACACTTTATACACCATCCACAACATACCCACACACAATAACCCATTCATAAGACATTGTCCACAAACCCGTCCACAATACATTCGTCCACAAGCCATTGTCCAAAAACTACCCATCAATGAGCTTTAAAGACGATATGAAAGTTTTTAGATACACTTGTATTGTTCATAAGATTGCAAAGTACAAGACCATTACATACTTCACCCTCCACTTGTTTGTACAAAAGCTCGAAACACAAACATCATACTTGAGCTTTCTTATAAAAAATGTTTATAAACAATTTTCTTGTCCACAATGTACTCATCCACAACTTTCAAGCTCACTACTATTCCATCAATTTCTCTTATGTCCACACATTTTTCTGTAGCAATTGAGTTTCTGATGTCATACATAAATGAACAAGAAAACACAAACCATGATTCTTCACACTCTTATGCCAAAATCTTGAATATATGGAACATAAAAACCACTCTAGGTTGTGGCTTCCTAACCAACAAACACAACACATTAAATTCACGTCACCATCGTAAATAACTCTTCTTGTAAATTATCAACATAGCGTTGGATAGCCTTTCTATTTTTTAATCTTGTGGTCAGAAAATAAGCTCAAATTTTCATACACCTAGCATAATTAATGTATATACATATATATAACTAATAAAAGCTTTTTTCTGAACTAGTTAACGAACTGATTTCTCTAACGCCTATTTAAAAAAAACATACAATAACACTCTTCTTTCTTTTGCCACTAGGCAAAAGGTTATTTGTGTCTAAAAGACATCTTGGGAAGCGTAAAAGTGTGTCTCCAGGCCATTGTGTCATAGAATTAGAGATGTTAATATGGGTAATTACCCATGGGTTTACCCAAACCCATTGATAATGAGTTGTGTTTTTATCCATCTAAAACTAATTGGGCTAAACATGGGTATAAAATTTTAAAATCCATATTAGATTGGGTAAATACAAGGGGGTAATGGATACCCATGGGTATCCATGGGTATTAATATCTTTTACTTTAATGTTTTAATGTTTTAAATAAACCATAATTTTGTTTTTTTTATCCAAACTTAAGAAATGAATTTATCCGCGAGAACTGTAAAACGAGTTTTTTTTCGCCAAAATCGGAAAATTGACTTTTCCTGCAAAACCGCAAAAACGTGATTTCCCGTCAAAACCGGAAAACATGTTTTCCCGCCAAAACCGGAAAAATGTGTTTTCCCGCAAAAACCGGAAAAGGTGTTTTCCCGCCAAAACCGCAAAAACGTGATTTCCTGTCAAAACCGCAAAAACGTGTTTTTCCACCAAAACCGCAAAAACGTGATTTCCAGTCAAAATCGCAAAACGTGTTTTCCCACCAAAATTGCAAAAACGTGCTTTCCCGCCAAAATTGAAAACATGTTTTCCCGCCAAAACCGCAAAAAACGTGATTTCCCGTCAAAACCGCAAAAACGTGTTTTTCCGCCAAAACGTGTTTTCTCGCCAAAATCGAAAAACGTGTTTTCCCGCAAAACGTGTTTTCCCGCCAAAATCGAAAAACGTGTTTTCCCGCCAAAATTGAAAACGTGTTTTCCCGCTAAAATTGAAAAACGTGTTTTCCCGCCAAACCCCCAAAACGTGATTTCCCGTCAAACACGCAAAAACGTGATTTCCCGTCAAAACCGTAAAAATGTGTTTTCCCGCCAAAACCGCAAAAATGTGTTTTCCCGCCAAAATCGAAAAACGTGTTTCCCGCCAATACCTGTTTTTCGTAAAATTAGTTTTCTGCAAAAAAAAATATTTCCAAAAAATCGAGTTTTTTCGACAAAATCAAAAATGCGTTTTCTCGCCAAAACCGGAAAATGAGTTTCCAGCCATAGTGGAAAACTAGTTTCTAGGAAAAAAAAATTCTGCATAATCTCTTTAGAACAAATAAAATAGTAGCTTGGGTACCCATGGGTTAACCTATATACTACTGAGTTATTTTTTTGGGTTTTAAATTAACCTTGATGATTGTGGGTTTTCGTGGGTAGGATATAAACTGGATTTGGTTTTTTGTGGGTTGGGCTGGGCTGGGTTATTTTACCCATTTTAACATCCCTACATAGAATGTCAAAAAACATAAAAATGTGTCCTATATAGAAATCAACTCCATGAAAAATATAGTGTTAATTAGCCAGTTTGGTTGGTCGAGATACATGAGTTTTATAGGCTAAACACATGTCTGGGTTGTACACAGTCGTCAGTAGCGACCTTTGGAAAAGTTTCGACCTATGGAAAAGTTTCTTAAGAGAGCTAAAACCCACAATCAAAACTTTAATATAAATAAACTTATAAAGTATTGTTTAGGAAAACGTGTGGGAACCGAAATTCGTACTGTCGATTTTACGTAAATAAGGAAACTTAGGAAAACCCTAATTTTCTAGAGGATCCGGATCTTTGCGAGAGCCAACGACAAGTAACCAAATAAATGCGGAAAATATGAAAAACATGATAAAACGAATTTATAAAGAAAGTTGATCATATTTCGAATTCGCGTAAGCGCGTTGCGATCTTTACAAGAGATTACAAAGGCTTTAGCCGCAGGGACCTTCAGCGAGTTTCCTAGTTCTAGAAACATAAAACCCTAAACCTAGTTGAGTCGCAGCTCGGTAACAAAAGACGAAAAAGATAAGAAAAAAGCTTTTGATTGATTTTGGACTGAACCTTATGGAAGGCTGCCTACGTACCCCTTTCGAGGATCAAGTCAAACGTAGTTCAATTGATAGAGCTGGATAAGAGATTGAACTGCTTGGGCGAGTTCTTCTAGTAATTGAGTGCCAGTCATAGAAACCAAACTTGTCGAGAATAAAGCCTAGGTTTCTAAGTGCAGAGAGTTCTAAGTCTAGAAAAGTTGTGAGAATCGTCCTTTGCTTCTGTCCTCGACCTTCTGCTTATATACTCCTTCTCTAGGAAGTTTAGTCTTTCCTTTTCCGCCCTGATTCGTGTTTATCGGAAATCTTCCATGTATCTCGATCTTTCCATCTTTCTGTGGAAAACTTCTATTTATCTTCAATCTTGACATTCCTGCGGATAAGAGACAGACCGTCATTGTATCATTGGGCTGGACCCTGTCCAAAGTCACGAGTGGGATTTTATCGCGTTTTAGGACCTTTCGAGCCGTTTTACGACTTAGACAAGATCGCTTCCTGATACGACGACGTTTTTAAGTAAACATCTCGAGTTAATCGTATAGTTTTGCAATGTTCGGTGTTTCACTTCACCGTTGCCGTTTTATATGATTTACTCGAGGTTTTACTGAAAACGCGTGTTTTACGATTTTTTATAAAAGGTCTCGAGTTAATCGTATAGTTTGGCAATGTTCGGTGTTTTGTTTAACCGTTGCCGCTTTATACGACTTACTCGAGGTTTTACTAAAAACACGTCTTTTATAAAAGATCTCGAGTTAATCGTATAGTTTGGAAATGTTCGGTGTTTCGTTTAACCGTTTCCGTTTTATACGATTTACTCGAGGTTTTACTAAAAAACACGTCTTTTACGGTTTTTATCGTAAAACTCAAACGGTAAGGCTGATTGAGACGAAACGAAGGACGTTTTGATCACGGTTCAGAGTACGATCGAGTCGAGGAACTCAGATGGTTGAATTCAGCTCGCCCATTGGCAACATATATGCTCAGCTCGCCAATGGGCGAACTGGATAAGTATTTGCAGCTCGCCCATTGATAGACCATGATTTTGACCCACTTTTGGTCATATTTTCTATATGTTTTTATTATAATTATCTATGTTTTGGAGTCTATTAGGTATGTTTTCAGGTTCAGGAGCATTTTGTGGTAAAGTGATGATTTAGGTGCCTTTGGTGCTTAAAGAAGAGTTTTCCAAGATTACTATGAAGATCCGACATAAGAGACACATATCGATCGATACACACCCTGTGTAATCGATCGATGACGCTTCCGTAGAAGTTGAAGTCGAGATACTCCATCGATCGATGTACGAAATGTACCATCGATCTATACACAGCGTGATGAGCAAGATTTATTTGGCCAACTTGAAGCCCAAGTTCTCACCAAATTACAAGACTGCCCCTGACGAGTTTTTAACCTAATTGTACTCCCTATTTATAGCTATGCCTATGAGCCTAAAAAGATATGAATTTTTGAACCAAGTTTTGTATTCTATTCTATTTAGCAATAAAAACATTTTCTTTTCTTCTTATTCTTTTGCTATGAACCTCTTGGCTATGTCTGAGTAGATTCATATGTTAGATTTGGGGTTCAAATAGTTATGAGGGATTAGCCCCAACTATGGATTGTTGAGTTGTTATATTCATTATCTAAATGAACCCTAATGCTTACTCTAGACTTGCTACCTAGAGTATTGATTATAGAGTGACTAATCTAATAGTCATCTTCCTGAAATCATTTGGCTAAACCCAGACTCTATTAAGGCACGATGCGACAGCCGGTCTGATAGAAATTCTCGGGTGAACAAAGTTTGATCCGATCTGATACTTAATATCGATCGATACTCCTCTAAAGTTATCGATCGACGATAACTTATATCGATCGACACTGCGATAGCAACATCGATCGATGCAGTCGGCAATCAGATCAATGGACGAGTCTAACTAGCGACAGCTATAGATTTGTCTAAGGATTGAAGTTCTCATATATTTGCAAGCAATTCGTTAAGACATCCATAGATTTATAATCCTGATTTTCTGAATAGTAACCTTGAATCTAACTATTTCTCTCTATTGTTTTCAAACCCAAAACCTATTTTCCTTAGCAACTTACCATTGCTACTTATTTTATTTACTATTTTAAACCTTTTTTCAACCTAGCTTAATCACTTAAGATTATATCTTTTGTGACTCTAGTTCCTTGTGGATTCGATCCCTAAGTGCTACGATTGAACCTCTTATTTGAGAGAGTAAAATCTCTCCTTAGGTTAAACATTTGAGTGACATCAAATTAGGCGCCGTTGCCGGGGAACTAAGTTCACTATTAGATTTAATCTGATTCAGTCTAGGTTATTTGTTACTTTTTTTATTTTTCCATCTATTGACACAAAAATTTTTCTTTTTCTTTTTGTCTCTTTCAGGTACATGCCCAGCAGTACTAGAAGCAACAAGAATAAGCAACTTTTGCACTCAGAAGATCCCAACAACCTAGAGCGTAGCATCCGCAAGGACATACGCTCCGCATCGATCGATATCAATACCATCGTATCGACCGATACGCCCTTTCCACCGACGATCAACAACCGTTCGTCAACCGATACCTTCACCACCTCATCGATCGACATCAACAACCGTTCGTCGACCGATACCCTTCACTTGATATCGATTGATACACCACACCTGACATCGATCGATACTAACCGGCGAGTAGCGCCTATGATTCTCATACCCGATGAGAATGGAGACCTGCGTAATCAAGATGGTCACCTGCGAAACGCAGCAGGTCAGAAGCTGAATGATCAGAAGGAGATCATTACTGAAGAAGAGACTGCACCCACAGGCATCATTCAACCTGTAGAAGAGACAAGAACTTTGGCTGATTACAACCGCCCCGATCAGTTCTATTCAAACCGATCAGCCATCCTATCTCCTGCTATCCAGAGAGGAGATTTTGAGCTCAAGCCGCAGTACTACACACTTGTGGGTCAAATCCCTTTTTCTGGTTTGCCCCATGAGCATCCTATGGACCATTTGGAGAGGTTCGAGGATCTTGTCACCCTAGTCAAAGCAAAAGGAGTCCCTCAAGACTATCTTTTCTGCAAGCTTTTTCAAGTATTCTCTATCTGGAGAAGCTTTGCAGTGGCTAAGACAACTACCACCAGGTTCCCTTACCACCTGGAATGATATCAAGCACGCCTTCCTGCGTAATTTCTTTGATGATTCACGCGCTGAAGGCTGGAGGAAGAAGATTGATACATTCACCCAAGCCCCCGAAGAGTCATTCAAGGATACTTGGAACAGATTCAAGTCCTACCAGCGAGACTGCCCACACCACGGATTCAACCAAGTACAACTGCTCTGCACCTTCTATAGAGGCATCAGCCCCGATTTCAAGAGAGCCCTTGATACAGCTAGCGATGGCAACTTCACCACTAGGAATCCTCAGAATGCTATCAAGCTAATTGACAACTTAGCTTCCAGCAACAGCACAAGAAACTATATGAAGACTACATCATCCCCTGGGAAGGAGTACGTCAATGAAGTTCANTACAACTGCTCTGCACCTTCTATAGAGGCATCAGCCCCGATTTCAAGAGAGCCCTTGATACAGCTAGCGATGGCAACTTCACCACTAGGAATCCTCAGAATGCTATCAAGCTAATTGACAACTTAGCTTCCAGCAACAGCACAAGAAACTATATGAAGACTACATCATCCCCTGGGAAGGAGTACGTCAATGAAGTTCAAGCACAGCTAGACAACATTCAGAAGCTCCTAAACAAGCAGATCTGTTCAGTGGAAGATTCTGAAATTGTTGAAGAAGATGTCAACTGGATTAGTGGAGCCGGTTTTCAGAGATCTGGTAACCAAGGAGGATTCAGAAACTTCACAGGCCGGAGAAGCAACTTTAACCAGAATCCCCATAAGCTCAACACCTTCAGCAGCAATCCTAACAACAACAGAAGCTATGGAAGTGCCTTCTACTCAAATCCATACCCACCCACCCAAGATACTAAACTGGAGGAATTGATAGACAAGATACTTGAGAGTCAGCAGAAGCTCGAGGTAAACTTCAATGGAAAGATCGATTCTGTCTACACCACCTTCATCACGAAGATAGATGCACTCAACACCCATGTGAAGAAGCTAGAGACCCAGGTGTTGCAGACAGGAGAAGCAGTTAAGAAGCAGGAGTTTGCCCACACCCAGAACATCAATGCCCTCCTAGATGATGACTTTTGGCAAGAGGTAGTAGAAGAGATTCAGAGATCTGATGATGAGAGTGAAAGAGAATTTGCCTACGACTACTATCGATCGGTATCACCAGCTCAACATTGATCGATATCACCTTTAGTTCGTCGATCGATTGACTTCGATGAGTGTCGATCGATGAACTCCGACGAAAACCCTCGCGAATGCAATTCCATCAAGATTATGTCTCACGCCGAATTCACCGCACTTCACCCACATCCGCCCAGCCCTGTCATCGATCGACATGATGCCTCCATCATCGATCGACATCCAGACCCTGGCATCGCTCGACACACACCTACCAGTGTCGATCGATATGAAGTACCCCAACGCCGAGTGCCACTTCCTAAAATCGATAGTGCAGGTCTTGACGCTTTCCGGGAGCGATATTACACCACCGGAAACCCTACAGCAGCCCTAAAAGAGAGACCCACAGATATTTTTGAGTCCATGGAGATAAAAATGGAAAATATGGGGAGAGTGCTCAGAATAAGGAAAGAGAAGGCACCTAAACCCTATAAAAGAGAAGCTAATGAGAAGGAGTTGTCAAGCTTCAGAAAAAGAGTCCTTAGAATACCTAAAGAGAAACCTTTTGAAGAAGCCTACTTCTCACACAGATTGTGGATGTTCTTCAGAGAATCAAAGGAGACAAAAGAAGACATCAGGAGGATGTTTAACCAAGTCAGAGATAGCCTCAAGCAGAAGATAACACTGAAGAAGAAGAATGATTCAGGGAAGTTCACAATACCTTGCTCCATTAGAGGTGTTGAGTTCCCACGTTCCCTCTGTGACACATGATCTGGAGTTAGCATCTTACCCAAGCTCATGGCAGATCATCTAGGTCTGAAGATAGAGCCTTCTGAAGAAACTTTCATCTTTGTAGATTGTTCTCAGCAAAGCTCTGGAGGCATCATTCGCAACCTTGAGGTACAGATTGGAGAAACCCTAATTCCTACAGACTTCCATATCCTCTCCAACAAGCTGAATTTCAAGACTTATCTACTACTTGGAAGAGCCTTCCTAGCCACAGTTGGAGCTGTTTGTGACCTCCAAACCAACAAGCTCTGCCTAACCCTAATCAACCCTTCCATTCACTACGATCTTGTACCAGTAATCAAGTTCCCAAGGCCAGCCAGCTCAACACTCGTAGCCACATGTTTCTGTGCCCACGAATTTGATTCTACGGAAGAGTATGACACCGAAGAAGTAGTATCGACCGATGACACCACTTCCCATCGATCGATATCCTTGCAGCACCATCGACCGACAGTACTACCTGGTCATCGCTCGATGGAGTCTTCCGACGGACCGAAGCCGAGTTCCCAGTAGCCGATTTCAATGCAGAAGATTGGGAAAACGATCACTACTTGCCCGAGCTTGCTAGTATCAATACTAAGGAGGAGTATAATGATGATTACGAGGAGGAACGAGCTATATAGTACTGTTGGGGTCAAAATCGGTACGACGGAATCAATAGCCAAAATTCCCCGCAAACGCGTAAACGCAGCAGTTTTATGCATCTCGAAAGATCGGTTTATAAAGCTCGAGAATCGCTTTGTAAGGCTCGAGAATCGTTTTATAGAACTCGAGAATCGTTTTATAAAACTCGAGAAATCATTTTATAAAACTCGAGAATCGCTTTATAAAATTCGAGAAATCGTCTTATAAAGCTCGAGAATTGTTTTATAAGACTCGAGAAATCGTTTTATAAAGCTCGAGATCGTTTTATAAAACTCGAGAGATCATTTTATAAAAACTCGAAGATCGTTTTATAAAACTCGAGAGATCGTTTTATAAAACTCGAGAGATCGTTTTATAAAAACTCGAAGATCATTTTATAAAACTCGAGAGATCGTTTTATAAAAACTCGAAGATCATTTTATAAAACTCGAAGATCGTTTTATAAAACTCGAGAGATCGTTTTATAAAAACTCGAAGATCATTTTATAAAACTCGAAGATCGTTTTATAAAACTTGAGAGA
>CAKOAT010077377.1:359248-405634 GCA_932364175.1 Eruca vesicaria subsp. sativa
TTTAAACATAAAAGGAAGATTTGAAGAGAAATAGAAGATTTCCGCAGAAGAAAAGGAAGGATCGAGAAGAATGGAAAGTTCCCGATTTAAGTCAAATCTGGGCGAAATGGAAAGATCGGATTGCCAAGACAAGGAGTATATAAAGAGGAGGTCTAGGGCAGAAGCAGACACACGAAAATTCAGAGCTCTCACCACCAAAGTTAGCATTTAGGAATTTTTCCGTTTTTCTGTTAGCGAGCTGCGTCTCAATTAGGGTTTTCTAAGTTCTTACGTTTACGGCTACTCTTCTTGTAACCAGTTCAACGCAGATTCGGAATAAGAACCTTCTTGCTTTCAAATCTCTCTTATTTTCGTTTTTATTCTAAGTATTTTAGTCATCTTAATCTTTGTTGTGCGGTTCTCGCAGATAGCCGGTNTTAGGGTTTTCTAAGTTCTTACGTTTACGGCTACTCTTCTTGTAACCAGTTCAACGCAGATTCGGAATAAGAACCTTCTTGCTTTCAAATCTCTCTTATTTTCGTTTTTATTCTAAGTATTTTAGTCATCTTAATCTTTGTTGTGCGGTTCTCGCAGATAGCCGGTTCCTCTGGAAACTTAGGGTTTTCCCGAAGTTTCCTTTTTTACGATTTATTGACAGTAGGGTGAAATCGACTCCCACAAGTACCGCTTTCTTCGAGAAGATGAAGAACAACCTCCATTCCCGACCTTCATCTGACGAGCATCGACCGATACGACACCTAGTCCATCGATCGATATGCCCTACCCCAGATCGCGCAAACGACGGTTCGAATCAACAAGCGACGAACCCTACTGCAGACCAGTCTATGTCCCACACGAACCACAAGTCGGAGATTACTCGATTGGAAGCTGGGCCAGCGGTTATCACGAAAGTTTTGCAGTAGACACAGCACCCCTACAAGCCGCGACTCAACCTGTAGAACCTGTATCGCTTGACAAGGAGTACAAGCCATCGACTGACACGCCCTACAAGCCATCGACCAACGAAGACATCTCTCCATCGATCGATATCAATCACAGACCACCAACCGATCCTGCCACAACACCATCCGAGGTACAACTACCAAAATTTGATTTAAATTCACTAATTCCGGATGAGTTTGGTATTTTCAGGGATTCAGATGGTCATGCACGTGCCATAGATGGGAGAATCATTCCTATCTCCACAGAAGATGTTGCAGACATACTCCAGATGGCCAATGGACCTATCATCGAAAACGACCCGAACCAGACAAAGCGCCCATCGACCGATGCATGGAGACTAGCATCGATCAATACACACCGAGAGTATGGGACGAGAGCTTTCCAAAACGGAGAACGTTGTTTCTTTTGGGATAAGAAAGATGAATATGGGGTCTACAGAGATGAATATGGCCATGCAAGAGCAGTAAACGGAGACATCATCCCTGTCACCAAAGAAGACATGGAAAACTTGCTGAAGAGAGCCTCACTATTTGGTCGCTCTTGTTTCTGTCTACCAGGATATGCTGATCAGTTTGATAAAGGAGTTCCAGATGGCAAGCTCTACACACAGAAAGAAGTCACCTACATGCTAGATGGCCTCACCAGCGATCACACCTGGAAGTTAGCAACCATGCCATATGAATATGAGAAAGCACTATCAAGACTTCGGGGTGAACTACTCTGGAACACCATCAACCCTGATTTAGTACGGTATGAAAGAGAAGCCCTTGAAGAAGAAATCAAAACCCTGCGCGCACAACTGCTATCTCAGACACAACCATCGACCGATACAGATCCCCCTGCATCGATCGATACACCCGTACCTAACCCGATCGAGCACCATTTCCAGAAGCTATCGATCAATGACAAACCCAGTCCATCGATCGACAACCGTGCTCAAGAATTCTGTACCAGGGAAGAATTTGAAGAAACCACAGCACAAATCTACAAATCTATTGAGTTTTGTGAAGACGAAGATTATCGAATCCTGGAGGAATACTGGTCTCCCCTACACCGTGATTTCCAAGGTCTGCAATGCGCAATGGAAGATATTTAGAAGGAGGTAGAAGATATCCAAAGACAGCTCGCCAGCCGACCTGACCCATCCCCATCGATCGATGAGATACACAACGCATCGATCGATATGCAACCTCCAGCTTCCACCGACAATCCAACACACCACGACACCATGCAGCGCACAACAGAACACATCTACAGCATGATTGGCAGCCATCAGTACAGCCTTGCCAACTTAGAGGGGTGGTTAGAAAGGATCCAAGCAGAAGTTTATGGTTTGAAGAATAGCATGACCAGAAGTGAGAAGGCCACAAAAAGCTTTCTAACCTCTTGGTTTGATGAAACACACGACAAGGAGGACACTTGTTTACCAACAAGTACCTGCAACCCACCTCACTAGCAATCATACTTCCATAGTCAAGCTAAACTGACTTTAAACAAGCGCTGAGTGGGAGGCAACCCACTGTTAGGTATTTTCTTATTTCATTTTATTTTATTTTAACTTATTATTGTTTTTCGTTTTTATTTGTTTTTAGGAAGATAGACACACGATCCATACCTATCGACTGATACGAACCAGTCGATATCGCTCAACACATACCAACACACATCGATCGACGATGGCGACTCACCATCGATCGATACCCATATCGGTCAGGTATATCGTTTCCAATTTTCGATATCAGTTACACATATTTAATTTTCTTATGCTCTAACTCCGACTAATTATACACTGAGGATAGTGTATGATTTAAGTCTGGGGGGAGTTGATTACTGATGCTACTTTACCTCTTTTGATATTTTTGATAAAGTTTTCAAAAATTGGTTTTATTGAGTCAAGAAAGGGAAAAAATTTCAAAGTCTTACTTTTTATCTTACCACTCTTTAGCACCATCCTTAGATTTATTGATTGCAGAAAGTACTATAGATGCTAAAGTGGATCACCGATCACCTATGTCAACACTTTCATGATTGTCTGGAAGAACCAAAGCTGATATCCAACATAACCTGACATCTATTGCTTGTCTTGGGGCTTGGTATACAAGGGATCGGAATCCTCTTGCAAGTCTGGAAGGTAAAAGTCTCAAATTTTTTTGGTTTCCTTCTTTCCTTCCTTCGGCATCCCTAGAAAATAAAAGATTGAGATGATTTCCTGAGAGGCAGAGGGAGAGGTACATTACCTATGACCCCACTATTCTAAATCAAAGGAATGATCACACATTGTGAAAGCGAGGGAAAAGTAAATTACCTATGACCCCACTATTCGCCTACACTTTGTCAAAAGAGCTACAAAAAGTAGAAAGATCAATAAGATGAACATTAGTTGTTCACTGGGATTGATATAAAAGAAAGAAGAGTTGGGATTCAGAGAAGGGGGATTAAGAAAGAAAGGGAACCAGGATGAGAATGCCTGAAACTTGTTTGAGTTGAATCCAAGGGTTCCTTGATCGATAATCCCAAGGTAAAGCCTACACCTTTATTTTTATCCATAAATGAAATCAGTAGAGGGGATAGACAGACAATGAATGTTTAAGTTGATTGATGATTAGGTTGCTAAGCTAGGATATGGTATAATGTACTTCTGTAGTTGATAGGAATAAGGTGTGGTTTGCAACAAAGTAGGATGTTATGATTTTTAAGTTGAGATTTTGATTGAGTCCCTGATGTTTTTAAACTTCTTTTCAAGATTGACTTGATGTTTGCTTGAGGACAAGCAAAAGGTTAAGTCTGGGGGAGTTGATAGACCATGATTTTGACCCACTTTTGGTCATATTTTCTATATGTTTTTATTATAATTATCTATGTTTTGGAGTCTATTAGGTATGTTTTCAGGTTCAGGAGTATTTTATGGTAAAGTGATGATTTAGGTGCCTTTTGGTGCTTAAAGAGGAGTTTTCCAAGATGACTATGAAGATCCGACATAAGAGACACATATCGATCGATACACACCATGTGTAATCGATCGATGACGCTTCCGTTGAAGTTGAAGTCGAAATACTACATCGATCGATGTACGCAATGTACCATCGATCGATACAGAGCGTGATGAGCAAGATTTATTTGGCCAACTTATAGCCCAAGTTCTCACCAAATTACAAGACTGCCCCTAACGAGTTTTTAACCTAATTGTACTCCCTATTTATAACTATGCCTATGAGCCCAAAAATATATGAAGTTTTGAACCAAGTTTTGTATTCTATTCTATTTAGCAATAAAATAATTTTCTTTTCTTCTTATTCTTTTGCTATGAACCTCTTGGCTATGTCTGAGTAGGTTCATATGTTAGATTTGGGGTTCAAATAGTTATGAGGGATTAGCCCCAACTATGGATTGTTGAGTTGTTATATTCATTATCCAAATGAACCCTAATGCTTACTCTAGACTAGCTACCTAGAGTATTGATTATGGAGTGACTAATCTAATAGTCATCTTCCTGAAATCATTTGGCTAAACCGAGACTCTATTAAGGCACGATGCGACAGCCGGTCTGATAGAAATTCTCGGGTGAACAAAGTTTGATCCGATCTGATACTTAATATCGATCGATATTTCTATAGAGTAATTGATCGACGACAAACATATCGATCGACACTGCGATAGCAACATCGGTCGATACTGTCGGCAATCAGATCAATGGACGAGTCTAACTAGCGACAGCTATAGATTTGTCTAAGGATTGAAGTTCTCATATATTTGCAAGCAATTCGTTAAGACATCCATAGATTTATAATCCTGATTTTCTGAATAGTAACCTTGAATCTAACTATTTCTCTTTATTGTTTTCAAACCCAAAACCTATTTTCCTTAGCAACTTACNCTCATATATTTGCAAGCAATTCGTTAAGACATCCATAGATTTATAATCCTGATTTTCTGAATAGTAACCTTGAATCTAACTATTTCTCTTTATTGTTTTCAAACCCAAAACCTATTTTCCTTAGCAACTTACCATTGCTACTTATTTTATTTACTGTTTTAAACCTTTTTCAACCTAGCTTAATCACTTAAGATTATATCTTTTGTGACTCTAGTTCCTTGTGGATTCGATCCCTAAGTGCTACGATTGAACCTCTTATTTGAGAGAGTAAAATCACTCCTTAGATTAAACATTTGAGTGACATCACCCATCGCCCGTGGCCGAGCTGGAATTGATGACTGCAGCTCTCCCAAGAGCTGGCCACATGTGTGTCCTAGCTTGCCCGTTGACGAGCTGGATGGTTGCTCGGCATTAGTCTTTTCTTGTTTTCTCGACCCGAGACCTCTGCGTAGGATGTAAGAAGAAGTGTCTGTAAGCGTTAACTCCGATCTTAACAATAGTTTTAACATCTCAGGGAGTTTGCGTGTTACATCCGTTTTTGTTAACTTGACTAATAAAACAATCGCGGGCTGTTTTATTTGATTTCTCGATGATTTCCAAGATGACGATTGTCGTATTTTAAAGAGTTTCTTTGCTTTCAGAATCCTTAGATTTCTTCTCGACGCTTTTCCGCAGTTTTAAAACATATTCTTAACTTTGCGAAAAGCTTTGGTCGTTGATTCCTGTCGTAACCGATTTTGAACCCAGCAAACGAGGAGGTCTTTTTTGATTATTTCATACTTTGATACGAGTTTTCCGTAATTTCGTATCTCCAGGGACTCTTTTGTTCTCAGTTTCCACGATACTCACTGTGATTGGCGCATACTAGCTAAAGAGCTCACAAACTGTGGTTACTACACTATCAAGAAGGCCCAGCTTAACCACTCATGCCCGTTGGACCAGCGTGATCAATACAAGGTTAAGGCTACATCAAAGGTCCTTGCTCATATCTACCGTACCCGCTACAGAGACCCCAACAATGGTCCTAAAGCTGCTCAGCTGCAGCAGCTTGTCTTGGAGGACTTGCGTGTCTCTGCCTCATACCAGAAATGCCACAGGGCAAAATAACACGCCGTTGACATCACTGTTGGTAATGCAGAGGATTCCTATCTCAACCTTGCTGAATACTTTGAGAGGCTTAACCGCTATAGAAACAGAAGTTGATGTTTTTGGGGCGTCTCGGTTCCTCTACGGGTTCCTCTCTTTTGGTGCTTCAATTATGGGATTTCGTAGACTCCGGCCTGTTCTCATAATTGATGGCACCCATCTGTCAGGGAAATACAAAGGCTGCCTCCTAACTGCTAGTGGTCAAGACGCAAATTTTCAAGTCTTCCCACTCGCTTTTACTGTTGTTGATGCAGAGAATGACAGCTCTTGGCTATGGTTTCTACGGATTATCGCAGATTCTAACACTCTCACTATTATTTCAGATCGTCACATTTCCCTTCTCAAAGCAAAGGCAATAATCTTCCCCAAGTCCCACCATGGTGCATGTATTGTGCATAAAATGAGAAATGTAGTTTCCCGGTTCAAGAACAAGGGTCTCACCAAACTGGTATGTGCTGCTGCATTTTCGTTTAAGCGCAAAGATTTTGACAACGACTTTGGGAAAATCAAGCAAGCCAATCCAGCATGTGCAAAATACCTCACAGAAATTGGCACTGCTAAATGGTCACGCACATACTTCCCTGGCAACCGATACAACCTCCTGACCAGCAACGTTGCCGAGCAGCTTAACAATGCCTTGTCCAAATCTCGGGCATCCCCCATTGTTGAACTTTTCATGTTCATCCAACGAATGCTAACACGCTGGTTCTCAGCAAGGCGAACAAAGGCCGCAAAACACAAGGGGAAAGTCACCCCTGAAGTTGCCGCTGTAATGGAGACACACATGAAGCTCACCAAAGGTAGTTCAATTGCAAATATCACTGACTGGAGCTACCAAGTCAAGGGGGTTTTTGGCTATTCTTACACCGTTTCCTTGGACAAAAAAAATTGTTCCTGTCAAGTTTTCCAGAAACTAAAAATCCCATGCGGCCATGCACTCCTTGTTGCTGATTATGTTGGCCTCTCTCATGTGCAACTAGTTAGTGATTGCTACAAAACTCAGACATGGAAAGATATATATGCTGGTGTCATCTTCCCAGAGGCGCCTTTTGGTGAGCTCTCAATCCCTTCTGCGATTTCTACTCTCAACCTACAACCTCCAAATACCTGTCGCCCTTCTGGTCGTCCGAAGGATAAGCGGATTGCTTCGACAGGAGAAATCCAGGTTACAAAAAAATCACTAAACAATTTTTTTACTCTTATTGCTACAAGAATATACAGGATCTTGACAATATACCATTTTTCAGGTCCCAAAAAAAACAAAACTTAATAGATGTGGTCGTTGTGGAAATTCTGGCCACAACAGGACCAACTGCGTTCTTCCTATCTGAGTTGTGGTGAATTCAATATCCACAGGAATGGTCTTTTGGATAGCGCTTTCACCTCATTAACAGCTTCTTTTGTTTTTTTTTTTGGATTATGTGCATGCTATAACTCTTGAACATGTATTGGCTGTTTGTTAGACGCTAAATTTATTAACCACTCCTACCTTCTAATATGCATGTTATCAGTTTCCATGTTTATATCCACATTATGTGTACACATGTACACTATCCTACCCACGTCCACATGTACATCATCCCACACCCTCACCCAGTTTCAGAACAAATGACCACCACCTTCCTAGTGTCCACATGTACGTCATCCTACATGACCCACTCACACAGAGCAGAACATTCTACACTAAAGGAATTACAAACAATACAAATGTACACCATATTTGATTCTTCCTATCTGAGTTGTGGTGACTTCAATATCCACAGGAATGGTCTTCTGGATAGCGCTTTCACCTCATTAACAGCTTCTTTTGGTTTTTTTTTGGGATTATGTGCATGCTATAACTCTTGAACATGTATTGGCTGTTTGTTAGACGCTAAATTTATTAACCACTCCTACCTTTTTATATGCATGTTATCAGTTCCCATGTTTTATATCCACATTATGTGTACACATATACACTATCCTACCCACGTCCACATGTACATCATCCCACACCCTCACCCAGTTGCAGAACAAATGACCATCACCTTCCTAGTGTCCACATGTACGTCATCCTACATGACCCACTCACACAGACCAGAACATTCTACACTAAAGGAATTACAAACAATACAAATGTACACCATATTTGATTGTACACATGGACACTATTACAAACACGTACACACCATCAAACACCACCAACTTTTTGGTTGTGTGTCCATCTGTACCCAGTACATCATGTACACCTTTATATGACTACAACCACCACAAACCTTTTTCCCTATCGTCTACATGTCAATCCGTACACAACCCTCTTCGTTTGTGAAAAGATAACTACATCCACAAAAACAATCTAATTTCATCCATCCACACATGGACACTTTCAAAAGGAACTACAAAAACAACAAACATTTCTAATGTTTTGTACACATAGACACTAAAACCAACACGTACACAACTTCAAACACCACCACCCTTTCATTACATGTCAATGTGTACACAATCCTCTTCGTTTGTCAAAAGATAACTATAACCACAACAACAATCTAATTTCGTCAATCGACATATGGACACTTTCTAAAGAAAACTACATCCACCGAAATTTCCAAATGTACAGTAAAATTTAAAGACTGTTGCAAGCCGACGTGGGTGAGAGGTGGTTGTTGGCCTTCTACGATTAAAAGGAACTACAAACACTACAAATAACTGATTAAGGTATTGTACATGTGGACACTTTTACCAACAAGTACACACCTTCAAACACCGCGAGCCTTTTAGTTGGGTGTCCATGCGTACACAACTCCCCTCGTTTATGAAAAGATAACTACAACGTACAACAATCTCAAAGGGTGAAAGATAACTATAACGTACAACAATCTCAATTCTAGTTTCTGGAAACATCGACACTTATAAATGAAAACTACAACCACAAAAAGGTACCGGCCTTATGTAGTGTCCAAGTGTACACTATAACCTGACATATACAATTTTATGTCAATGTGTACATGTCAATCAGAAACATATGGACACTTTCAAAAGAAAACTACAACCATGGAAATGTATACCACGAAGGTGTTCACGTGTACAAATTGTATGTTTGTAGTTCCTTTCGTGTAGAATGTTCATCGACATATGGACACTTTCTAAAGAAAACTACACCACGGAAATTTACACCACGAAGGTGTACACATGTACAAAAGATGTGGATGTTACACATTAATATATGATAACATGCAAAGGTGTACATGTCTATAAAATAGATTAGTCATAAACACACAAAACACATTAAACGTCCACATACGTTTACACATCTAAGTTTACCAGAGCAAAATACATATCCGATTATAGGTCCACATGCCTTTCCAAATACATTCCACCACACCAAAAGCGGACTACGTCCATTTCCAAAATAAGAACCGTAAGTCTCACACATCACATTAACGTAAGTAGAGAGGTACCACCAAACTGACGTAAAGATCCATTGCATACTGTTTGCGGAATACGTCAACCAAATCATCCGTCAGGCCTGCCATAGTCGGATCATCATTACCCGTAGCTAACATTTCCATGAATTTCACCGCCACGGGTCCGCAATCACCGCTCCGTGCATTAACATACAAACCACCCAACCTCTCCACTGTTAATGGCGTCTGCTGATTCTCTCCAACAGCTTCAGCAGGGCATACTTTCTTAGAAATGTAAGGCAGCATAGTTGTCAAAGGCTCCATCAGCTGATTAACTTCTTCCATAGTTGTCAGCCTTGGGTTTGGATCCAACACCACGATATTCCAATCATTCAAGCTAATACGCAAGCCAACCCAGTGTTCACCTTTCCAAATCATGGGTGCGTACATCGTCTCCACATCCAGACCCCACGTCTGTCCTGGCTTTGTTAGGTACTTAGTGATTTTCTCATCTCCTTCCACACGTCCCTTTTCCCTAGCCGCCTTAAAAGGGCGTTCCTTCCTTTGCACCTGTGATGTGAACCACGGTGTTAAAAACAACCCTCCATTCAGGTGAACTGTTGAACCATGGCACCGCTCAATGAATTCCATCAACACAGCTATATGCTGTCCATAATAACAAAAAATCAGTAAATCTGAATATGATACGTGGAATAAAACAGCTATGGTACCATGTCACCATACCATGCTTGACACCCATTTTTGTGGTGTTGCTAACTCCAAAAAGAACTGATTGTCGAGATTCTCCCCTCCGGCATTGAGGTGCATCCTAACAAAAAAAACACCCGTTATAAAATTTAGAAGCCATCATCATCAAAATAACTCATATTATTTGACAACTCACACTTTCTTATTAGCCTGCAACACTTTCTTAAAGAAAGGAGAATCCGGATCCTCAATCATCGGCACAGTATCAGAAACATTGTACTGGTTCCTAGCCAACAACAACGCCGTCAACTCCTCCTCTTCTGGCACCGGCTGATGTTTTGCCGACTTCACTATAGGTGAATCACTAAGCTCCATTATAGAAGCCTTTACGTTGTCCACCTCTTCTTCCTCGGTAAGTTCGGCACCACTACCACTCTCCTCATCCTCAGCCACAGTAGCCTGCAGTTGTCAATTAACCAAACATTAACATGTCCACATGTACATGTCTCAACGCTATTGCTGTTAAGACTTAACCAACCAATTCAATTACCTCCAACCGTTTGTCCGATACAACACACTCATCACCTCCTACCACTTCCCCGCTCTCTAACTGCAGGATCATAAAACTAAAATTATGAATGCAAAGCTCAGCTATAATATAAGTTCACTCATATAAGAAAATTATTAAGTTACTTACCACAGCTTTCTTTTCCTCCGACGATGTAACCTTCTCCACATTATCCTTGCATACATCATCGGATGCACCTCCCCCAACCTGAATGTTACATCCTAATATGTTAGTTACCCACTATCCTACAATTTTACTCCCATTCCTTTCGTTTAAATACAGCACTCACCAGTTCATTGATGTTTACCAAAGTACCCTCTCCTTTCTGTTTCGCCTCCTCCACTTTGTTTTCTGTCTCTTCTGGTCCACTTTTTTCCCCACCCTTGCCCTGCAGTTACCATAATTGAACAAATTATAAATCTGCTTCCAGACACCCAATGACTGTACACGTAGACTCATGGTAAAAAAATTTAAAATTAATCCAAAACTAATACGCTATATTTCACGTACATGTGTACACAGACCATAGCGTTAAAAAACAACTCCGAAATTTACACTCACCACATCTTTCTCAGTCTCTTCACATTGAGGTAAACTTGTCTGCTGTTGCAAACCGTTTATTTCTCCATCAATCTCTTTCCGTGTATCATCAGTAACAACCCTATTGATTGCTTCTATCCCAACATCCACCTCAACAACCTGAACAATTAAACACCCAAAAAAAAATTTCAAGGCACCAGAGTGCTAGCTTCAAATCACCGTTAATCTATGATTGAATTTTACCTCAATCATGTTTCCTTCTGCCGCGTCACCAATTTCACCTATTAACCCTCCAACCAGCTTCTCCAGGCTCGTGGATTCCTGAAACCAACAGCAAAAAACCACAAAACAATATGAGTTACGCCAAAGGAGAACTACAAAATCCATTCAAATATACACAAAAAAATATATCCACCTCTCGCCCTAGTCCCTCATCTGAATCCTTTGTACCAGTCATCGACACATCATTCAAAACATCATCACCTTGATTCTGAATTCCACCTTCTCCTTCACCCACACTTGGAAACAAAACAGCTATCCCATCCCCATCTGCATGAACAACAGTGTCACTTGCTTTCCTGACGTTCCTTTTTTAAGCTTCTGTCTTTTCATTCCGCTTCTCGATGCCACAATCTGTTTCAGTTTATCTATCTTCTTCTCTTGTTTCTCAGTCACAACTTTAAGCTTTACAACCTCTTCGCATACTTCCTCCAAACGTCTCTCAATTGCTTCTTGTTTCTCCCTATCGCCAATAACCAGACGTTCATAGTACTCGCTCATCCTACGCTGTTTAAGCACAGGTTCACCATCACTTTCATCTTCATCCTTCAATTTCCTTTTCTTTTTTTTTCCCCGCATCCTCGTACAGGAACAGCGGTCCACCAGCATCACCGCCACCCCAATCAGCCTTCGTGAAACAATAACCTTCTTCCAACAAACGTTTCATGTTCTCCACTTTCTTGTCATATTTCTCGTCAAAAACTCCCCATCTCTCCACCTGTTCCCCAGTGATTTCCATCATTGGTTGTACCACAAGCTACAATACCATAAAACCAAAAAATAGTATCATATAACCGTTGTTAAAAGACCAAAGCGTCCACGTGAACATACAAAAAAAAGTGTCCACATGGTCAATGAACGCATAGTGTCCACATGGACACAAAAGCAACATCCTAAAAAACTTTTGGCATACTTTCGTAATGGACGTAAGTTAAAATTCATTGTCCACACAAACACATACCTTCAAGGAGACTCGTTTTAACTTACAGTCTAAATATCATTGTCCACACCTAACTCAATATCGAATTTACTATAAAACTGTCCACATCTACAATTACATAACCTAAATGTCCACGCGATTTCACTTAATGACCACCCAATCCTGTAAATCATGCCAGTCAATTATATAGCTAAACCATGTACACGGAACAGCTTACCCCAGGGTTGTTTTCTGCTTTGTAGACATCCATCACATTCAGCCCTGCATGGCGTGGCAGCCCTTTACCCGGGTATTCCAACAAGGTTGTCTTCTGATCACCACCAACCTGTTCAAGCAACTGCGGTATTGCTTGGAATGCCACTAATTGCAGTGCCAATGGAAATCCAAACAGCTTAACCGATTTCTGCCTCAACTTCTTGCATAACTCTCCATTTGGATCTTCACATTTCCCCATCTCCTTCGGCCCTGGTTTCAACGTGCTTAGCGTCCACAGGAATGACTCTCTCCCCCAAGGAAAATTCAGGAAATCGTCCAACTCTTCCAACATCCTCACATGTTTAATCCAAGGTCTTGGTTTTTGAGTTGACGCCACTAGTACCCCGTCTACTATAACAAGCAAACACAACCTAAACTTTAGCCAACCAGGCATATCTGCTTCTGTCTCCACCCTCACAAGCAGTTCCTCAATGGTAACATCCCTGTTCTCACCAATAATCTCTCCCCAGTACTTGTAGTTCTCCGCCTTTGGTTGGAGCTCGAAATAAATGCTATATCCCTCTTCAAATTCCCCACATGGCAAACCAGTCACCTCTCCAAACTCAACCAAGAAAAACCGAAAGGGTTTTCCACCGAACACATGCCACATCTCAAACAACTTCTTCGTTACCACTTGTCTAGTCATAAGACTATGGACCACTTTTCCAGCAAACAACTGTCGTGCCGAAATCTTGAAAAGCCCTCCAAAACAAGAAGCCATCAACTCATCAAACTCTGGAGTCCCAACTAACGCGTCTCTTATTCTAAGAAGGAAATCCACCGACGAGTACACGTTAACCCTCTCGCTAGGGTAACGGTCCGTAGCAAATAGCCGCTCAGGCAACAACTCCTTCTTCTCCTCCGTAATCGCATCCGTCAACCCTGATACAAATGAAAAAAACATTATTTAAAATACAAAAAAAAACTCACAGAGGACATTAACACAAGGAGAAAGCTTCTTACCATCGACGGAATCTTTCCCCCGAGTGCTCCTCCTTCTAGCCATCGCTTTTACTCTCTTTCCACCTCACAATGAATCGGAAATCAACACTAGAAACAATTCCCCACTGTAATCGCTACTCTCGAACCTCGGTAACCGTGAACGAGAAAAAGAGAGAAATGGAAAAGAAGATGGAAAGTCTACTTTTTTTTTCTTCTAGTAACCGGTGCCTTCAATTAAAGGGGGACCCAATTTAATTTTCGAAATTTGAAATCCAAACGAGAAATAAAAAAACCAACTAAAAGAATGATCGCTTTTTATGTTTAGTTGAGGGCAAGTTAAGTCTTTTAACTCAAAAACTACCCAACCCGTGACAACTGCCTTTTCTTAATTAAAAAAACTCAATAACTGCCCTATATTGACAAAAACTCATCTTTCTATGTAGATCTGTCTTATCAATCTCCGATCCAAAGCTCAAAATATATATATTATGATGACGTCTATCTTTGGTTGTGTACTTCATTATGATGACAATTTGTTGACAATACCTAAACTGAGGAAGATTGTCATTTATCAGAATTGAACGGTTCTTCTTTGATCACTAAATATTTGATTTTACTTTTCAAGATTTTTGGGTGGTCAGAGTTTCCACATTCCTCATAAACTTTTTTGACGTTTAGGTTTTCATCTCCCCGTATTTATACCCGAGACTTCGTTGAGGATAAATTTCACCTTTTTTGCATAAGTTACCGACTTTTTTGTTCATATTATTAGATAAAAGATGAACTTTGTAATCTATACTATTATTTGCAAAGTGATTTTTCGTAACGGAGCTCTCACGTTAAAAGTTAGAGTGTTGTTTATACCCTTAATGAATAAAATATATAAATCAGCCAAAAATAAAAATGAATTTAATACTTATTTTATTAGATAAATGATTTAAATTAATGATCAGAATTATCCATAATTTAAATATATATTTAAAAGAAAAAGATAATTCTTATATATATTGTGTTGTTATCCGGAAAATATATTTAATTAAAAAAATTCAACAAAACACATAAATAAGTATTCATAAAATACAATTTTTAATTTGTATATAATTCAAAAGAGAAAATTGAAAAAAATATAATACGAAATTATTATTTGTGAAGTGATTTTTCGAAACGGATCTCTCACGTTAAAAGTTGGAGTGGTTAATATCGATTATACCCTTAATGAATAAATATATATAAATTAGCCAAAAATAAAAAAGAATTTAATACTTATTTCATTAGATAAATGATTTAAATTATAATAATGATAAGAATTATCCATAATCTAAATATATATTTAAAAGAAAAAGATAATTCTTATATATATTGTGTTGTTATCCGGAAAATATATTTAATTAAAAAATTCGAAAAACACATAAATAAGTATTCATAAAATAAAATTTTTAATTCTATATAAATCAAAAGAGAAAATTGAAAAAAATATAATACGAAATTATTTATTAAAAGAATATAATAATATAATAATATATGTATATATTTGTGAAGTTATTTTTTTAAACATGAATTAATCATATAAAATAAAAGATAATTAAAAAGAAAGAAAATGCGTGTTTGATAAAAATAAATTCAAATATATTGTATTATTATCTAAACTAATATTATTCTTTTTGTACGATTAATTATTGAATGTATATTTATCGATTCAATTTTTTCAAATGGAAAGATAGATTTCTATATTTTTTATCAATTAAGAAGAAATGAAATAGACTTTAGATTTTTCAAAGTTTTAAAGTAAAAAATTAGTTTTTTTTAATTTGTGAATAATTTTATCATGTAGAAAAGTGTAATGTTTTCAGTCAAATTTTTTGGATGCAAATAATTATTTATTATGATGATTTTAAATTGATTAAAAGATAATTAAGCCCGCATGTGCGGGCAAAACATCTAGTAGTATGGTATACAGACAATATTATTTGTATGTAGAAAAATGATGTTCATAGATATCCATAGCCACTACTCTCGTTAATGGGAGGGTAGGGCTTATACTTCATGAAAGTTCAAATAGAGTCCAGCCATAACCCGACAGGCCTTGCAAAATTTATTCTCTGTTTTGGGTCCAGCTTTAGGTCCATAAGATAGTATATAAATAAATATTCATAAAGTAAAATTTTAATTGTATATAATTGAAAAGAGAAAATTAATAACATTTCTAACACGTAAATATTTTCAAATTAAAAGAATATAATAATATAATATAATGATATATATGTGTGGAGTTATCCAAAATCTACTCCTTGATTTTTCAGACTTAACATCAAAAACTCACAACTTCACTAATCTGGCAAAAGCTACAAAACTATCAAGTAGAAGACACTGCCAGTGGCCTCTTACCAACAAGTATTTAGTTGTGGTCCTATTTGATAACAAATCCTCCAACTGCATAGGTGTTAACTTCTTCGCAGTTCCTACAAAACGTTTAAGCATCTTACAAGAATGCAACTTCTGATTCCTTAACAGAGAGCAATAACATGAGTCTTCACATACCTAATCTGCTAAATGCTGGTTGTTGAGCTAAAAGATATATGACTGCAAAAACGAAACATACAAATCAACATTCAAATCTTCATCTCCTATATATAACATATTCTTAGTGATTGAGCTCAAAAGATTGTTTTCTTCATACCTAAAAATATGACACAAAACCAGATCGCCACTCGATAATCCATAATCAACGTAACAGCGATGAGAAAGATCTGGAGCAAGATAATCAGTAACAGTTAGAGATTGAACAATCAATTTCAATCGGCATGTGGAATCAGTAAGAGTTATACCTTAGCATAGAGTAAGCTATCCGCGCCGAAGGCCTCCCATGTTTCCTCTCTAACCATCTATACAACGGATTTTGGAGCAATCGATGAAGCAAGGAAGTGAAGCAAGTAAGATCATACATGCAAATTTGATTGATATGAAGGGATAAACACGAACCTTAATAGCGGAGAACATGAGGAACGCTAGAAATGCTTGGATTTCTCTGTCGAGGAGTCGATGAGAAGTGTACTGTGCTGCGGAGTTGCGAATCGGGAGATATGAGAAAAAGGCCATGAGATGGAGGAAGTAGTAAGGATGTGTGTGGTTCCATCATTCAATTTTTTCGGTTTAAATTTATTTTTTATATTTTCTATAGTTACACATTAAACATAAATTAATCATAATAAAATAAAAGATCATTCAAAAAGAAAGAAAATACGTTTTTGGAAAAAATAAATTTAAATATATTTTATTATTATCAAAATTAATATTATTCTGAATGTATATTTATCGATTCAATTTATCAAATTGAAAGATAGGTTTCTATATTTTTTATCAATTAAGAAAAAAATGAAATAAACTTTAGAGTTTTTCAAAGTTTTAAAGGAAAAAATAGATTTTTTTTTTTCATTTGTGAATAACTTTATTATGTAAATTTTTTTAATGTTTTAGGTCGAATTTTTTTAAATGAAAATAAACATTTATTTTGATGATTTTTAAATTGACTTAACGATAATTAAGCCTGTATCTGCGGGCAAAACACCTAGTTAGTTTGTAATTAGAGTGTCCAAATCCTTATAGATATACATTGTTAGATACGGTAAGGATTAAAGGCAACAACCTATCTATACTATTATATAAGAACTAAATTTGCTTAGTTGTCAACTTCTCCTTGATTTTATGTAAATTTTCTTATTTATCTTAGTTGTCAACTTCTCTTTGATTTTAGGTAAATTTGTTTATTTACATTATTTAAATAATTTCATATACAATTTATTATTTAATATTTAAGTTAATAATATTATATTTTAGAAAATATGTTGATTATTTTGTCTTAAATTGTTATCTTAAAAATATATATTTTCTATTATAAAATTCAAGTGAATATACTGATTAATTTGTAACTTTTCCATGGTTTTTATAATATTTCTTCTTTGTTATATTTTTAATATTTTTATGAATAATTTATCATATAATAAAACAAATTTCTATTAATACTATTATATTTTTAGAAAATAAGATAATTCTATACTATTATATAAGAAGTAAATTTTCTTAGTTGTCAACTTCTCCTTGATTTTAGGTAAATTTGTTTATTTACCTTATTTAAATAATTTCATATAAAATTTATTATTTAATAAAAAGAATTTAAGTTAATCATATTATATTTTAGAAAATATGTTAATTATTTTGTATTAAAATGTTATCTTAAAATATATTTTTGTATTAAACAAATCAAGTGAATTTACTGATTAATTTGTAACTTTCCATGGTTTTTGTAATTTTTATTTTTTGTTATATTTTAGTAGTTTTATATGAATAATTTATCATATAATAAAACGAATTTCTATTAATAATATTATACTTTTAGAAAATAAGATAATTCTTATGTATTTTATTGTTATCTTTCAAATATATATTTTTATCAAAGAAATTAAAAATTAAGTGAAAATATTAATAGTTAAATACAAAGAAAGCAATGCTGATTTATCAAATTTTCCATGGTTTTATATTTTGCTTATTTATCATATTTTAATAATTTCATATATAATTTATTAAATAATAAAACGAATGTATGCTAGATCTAAAAAAAGATAATTCTTATGTATTAGACTGTTATCTTGAACATATATTTTCTATTAGAAAATTTAAGTGAACTATCTGATTTGTAATTTCTCCATGATTTAGATAATTTTGATTATTTTTCATCTTTTTAATAATTTCATATAAAATTTATTATAAAATAAAAACGAATTTCTATTAAAATTATAATTTGAGAAGATAAGATACTTCTTATGTATTATATTGTTATCTTGAAAATATATTTTTTATTATAGAAATAAAAAATTAAGATAGAAAAAATTATAATTAAAGTAAATTAAAGCAACACAATTGTAAAAATAGATTTTTAAAAATATTTTGTTATGTGAGTGTTGTCATTTATAATTAATTTTAAAACATAAATCATAACTTATTATATTGGTTTGAATTAATAAAATATAGACTAATAATAAATTGTACGAAAGTTATGCCCACATGTGCGGGCAAAACATCGAGTTGTATATATACTTGATGATATGTTAATAAGAAAGAAACACGTTCTAGTCATATTCACAAGGTATCAGAGTTTCTAGGTCAAAAATAAAGATCTAAAGTTTAGTTTTTCGTTTGGTTTCGAGTGCAATGGGTGAAAGTAAGACGGGTTCTAGCGAATCATCGAAAGAGTTGGTATCAAGAACCGATGAGAAGATGGTGGTGTCACCATACTCGTTATTTGCATCAGAAAATCCTGGTGCGATGATTACCTCAGTTCAATTAAAAGGAGAAAACTACAATGAGTGGTCTATGGAGATGATGAATGCATTACGTGCAAAGAAGAAGAGTGGGTATATTCATGGAACGTTGTCTCAACCTAAAGAAGGAGACGAGAATCTGGAGTCATGGCTAAGTGTGAATTCAATGATAGTGGGATGGATTCGCACGTTCATTGAGCCTCGAGTCAGATCTACAGTGACATTCATTAGTGATGCTCACAAGTTGTGGGAAAATCTGAAGCAACGATTTTCAGTGGGTAACAAGGTAAGGGTGCATCAACTTATGGAACAACTTGCATCCTGTTGACAGAATGGAAAATCAGTCATTGAGTATTATGGAAAATTGGCAATAAAGTGGGAAGAGATGCAGACATATAGACCTTTACCACCATGTACTTGTTCAGCGGCTCAAATCTATGCTAAGGAAAAAGAAGATGAACATGTACATCAGTTTATTATGGGACTAGATGAATCCTGATTTAGGAATGTGGTGAACTCCCTAATCGAAGCTGATGAGTTACCAGATACTGGTAAGGTCTACGCTAAGGTGATTCGAGAAGAAGCGAGACTGGAATCAGCTAAGAATAGAGAACAAACACAAGATGCTGTTGGTTTTGTGACACGACGGGAAACGGAATATCACAACACAAACATTGGACGTAGAGATGCATCAGGAGGTGATTTCACGACTGGAAACAAAGGAAGATATCGTGTTTGCTCTCATTGTGGGAAAAATTGTCATGAGAAACGCTTTTGTTGGCAGCTTATTGGATATCCAGAGTGGACAAAAGAGAGAAGTGGAAGTCGTGGTGGCCGTGGTTTCAACAGAGGAGGTGGTCGTGGAAGAGGAAGAGGTTCTACAGCTAATGTCGCTCATGCTTTAGCCGCTTCTACTGTTGCAGACCTCACTCCTGGTCAGATAATTCAAGAACGACAATGTTGTTCCTTTGAGAAGCTGTCTGGTAAGATACTTGGTGATATATTTATTGATACATGGGCGTCTCATCATATGACTAGAAATCGTTCACTGCTGGCTAATATGAAAGAAACTTCACCTTGTAATGTGGGGTTTGCAGACGAAAGTGTGACGATGTCATACAGTATGGGAGAAATGGTGTTGTCTGATTGTTTGACACTACAAGATGTGCTGTTTGTACCGGATCTAAATTGTTCACACATCTCGGTTTCAAAAATCATAAAGTACATGAATTGTTTTGCATTGTTTACTGATGCGGTTTGTGTGTTACAGGACCGTTCAACGAAGACTATGATTGGAGCCGGTGAGGTGCGTGATGGGGTGTATTACTTCAAGGATGTTAAGGTCGCACGAGTCAACAAAACTGGTGAGAATTTCAATCACGATTTGTGGCATTATAGGCTAGGACATCCGGATGTTTCTGTGCTTTCTTCTCTACCTATGTGTTCTGGTGTTTTAGATAAAGCTAGCTCTAGTCCGTGTCGTGTGTTTTAGAGCTAAGCAGACAAGGGATTCTTTTTTCAGAGTTTGAATAAAGAAGAAGTTTGTTTTGGTTTAATACATGTTGATGTTTGGGGTCCATACATAGTACCAGCGTCAAGTGGTGCAGTGATTTTTTTTACTATTGTAGACGATTTCTCTAGAGCGTTATTGACCTATTTACTACTTGAAAAATCTGAGGTTCAGAAAGTGTTGAGAAATTTATGTGCTTATACTGAAAGACAATTTAATAAATTGGTGAAAGTTGTGACAAGTGATAACGGAACAAAATTTATGTGCTTGATCTCTTTCTTTGGAGAGAAAGGAATACTCCATCAAACTTCCTGTGTTGCAACTCCACAGCAAATGGGAGAATGGAGAGGAAACATATGCACATCTTGAATGTAGCTAGAGCATTGTTGTTTCAAGAAAGCTTACCAATAAAGTTTTGGGGAGAAGCAATCTCGACCGCAACACACCTGACAATCTAACTTCTTCGAAGATTTTGAAAGGGTTGACGCCACATGAGTTTTTTTTGGGTCAAAAACCTTCTTTTAGTCATCTTAGAGTTTTTGGCTCCTCGTGTTATGTTCATAGAAATGCAAGGGATAAAGATAAATTTGGAGACAGAAGTAGAAGTTGAATTTTTGTTGGTTATCCGTTTGGCAAGAAAGGCTGGATGGTTTATGACTTGGAAAGAAATGAGTTATTTGTCTCACGGGATATAGTTTACAAGAGGATGTGTTTCCAATGGCTAAAGAAGATAGCAAGCACAAGGATGTTGGAAACAATGGTGAATGTTTGGACGAAGATTGGAGGCTCAACTCTGAAGCTTTTGTTGAGAACGATGAAGCTGGTTTAGTGGACAGGGAGAGTTTGAAAGAAGTCGTTGATACAATTGGTGAAACGAGCATGGCAAACAAGGGAAGTTCTAGTGAAGAAACTCCATCGTCTGCAACCATGAGCAATAATGAAGCAGGAGGTGTGATAGAATCGGTTGATCTAGAAGATGTAGAAACTGCTATACAAAAACCAGTAGCTGAGAATGCTCTAGTGATCACAACTGAAAACATAATTGAAGAAGAGGTTTTAGCTAATACTGAGTTAGACAGAGGACACCGAAAAAAGATTGTACCTGCAAAGTTCAAGATTAAAAGTTGTATGCTAGTTGCAACCCCCATCACACACTCATCGTGCCTCCATCAGAGTCTGCAACAGTTCCAGGTAATAATACACCATATCTACTTGAGAACTATGTTACTGAAATAAGGTTTGCATCTGCACTGTTGGGGTCGAAATCGGTTACGACGGAATCAACGACCAAAACTTCCCGCAGAATTTAAGAATAAAGATTTAAACATGAAAAAGTGTCAAGAAGAAGTCTAAGGATTCTCCGAACAAAGCAACTCCTTAAAACTCAAAAATCGTCATCTTGGAAATCGTCGGGGAATAGAATAAAACAGTCCGCGATTGTTTTATTGGCCAAGTTAACAAAAACGGCCGTAACACCCAAATTCCCCGAGATGTTTAAAACTATTATTAAGATCAGAGTCAGCACCTACGAACACTTCTCCTTACATCCTCCGCAAAGGTCTCAGGTCGAGAAAACAAGAAAAACCAAAGCCGAGCACCCGTCCGACTCGTCAACGGGCAAGCTAGGACACACATGTGACCAGCTTGCCCATGGGCAAGCTGAACGCATCAGTCCATCTTTCCCATGGGCGAGCTGCACTCATCAAGTCCAGCTCGCCCGTGGACGAGCTGGCCACACCTGTGACCAGCTCGCCTTGAGCTCATCAGTCCAGCTCGCCCATGGGTGAGCTGCACGCTCTTGTCCAGCTCGCCCATTGGCGAGCTGAACACATCTGTCCAGCTCGCCAATGGGCGAGCTGAATTCAACCATCTGAGCTTCTCGACTCGATCGTACTCTGAACCGTGATCGGAACGTCTTTTCGTTTCGTCTCAATCCGCATTACCGTTTGATTTTACGATAAAAACCGTAAAAGACGCGTTTTTAGTAAAACCTCGAGTAAATCGTATAAAACGGCAACGGTTAAACGAAACACCGAACATTGCCAAATTATACGATTAACTCGAGTTTTTTTAATAAAAACCGTAAAACACGCGTTTTAGTGAAACCTCGAGTAAATCGTATAAAACGGCAACGGTTAAACGAAACACTGAACATTGCAAAACCATACGATTAACTCGAGATGTTTACCTAAAAACGTCGTTGTAACAGGAAACGATCTTGTCTAAAGTTGAAAAACGATTAAGTCGTAAAACGGCTCGAAAGACCCTAAAACGCGATAAAAGCCCACTCGCGATTTTAGGCAGGATCCAGCCCAAAGATACAATGACGATTTGTCTATTATCCGCAGGAACAGATAAATGTAAAGATTGAAGATAGATAGAAGTTTTCCGCAGAAAAACAGAAAGATCGAGATAAATGCAAGATTTCTGATAAGCACGAATCAGGGCGGAAAAGGAAAGACTAAACCGCCTAGAGAAGGAGTATATAAGCAGAAGGTCGAGGTCAAAAGCGGGACACGTTCAGAACCCTCTTCACACACAAATTTAGGCATTTAGGCAATTTTCCTTTTTGTTATCGAGCTGCGTCTCAACTAGGGTTTTAGTCTTAGGTTTCTAGAACTAGAGAACTCGCCGTCAGCTCTTGTAACCAAGGCTTAAACTCGTTATACCGCTCTTAAGCAGATGTGGAATAAGAAACCTTTTTGCCCTTTTACTTCTCAATTTTTATTTTTCTTACTGTTATTCTCATTTTATGATTGCTTGGCGTGTGGTTTTGCAGATATCCGGGACCTCTGAGAAATTAGGGTTTTCCCTAAGTTCCTTAATTCACGGAAATTGACAGTGTGAATTTCAATTTCCACATGCACATCAAGCATTTTTGACTGCAGTAACAGCAGGTGTTGAACCTAAAAGTTTTAAAGAAGCAATGAAGTATGAAATATGGAGAGATTCTATGAAGAGTGAGATAACTGCATTCGAGATCAACCATACGTTCAGTGTTGTGGATTTACCACCAGGAAAGACTACTATTGGGAACATGTGGATCTATAAGTACAAGCACAACGCATATGGTACTATTGCTTTGGGAAATCGGCAAGTAGAAGGAGAGGACTTTGATGAAACATTCGCACATGTAGCCAAAATGACCACTGTGAGAGGTCTGTTGCGTGTTGTGGCTGGTAAAGGATGGATAGTTCACCAGATGGATGTCCACAATTCTTTCCTTCATGGAGAGTTACATGAAGAGGTGTACATGAAGCTTCCGCAAGGTTTTCATAGTGAGGATCCAAAGAAAGTGTGCAAACTACATAAGGCTATTTATGGCTTGAAACAAGCACCTAGGTGCTGGTTTTCTAAGCTGACAAATGCACTCAAGAAGTATGGATTCAAGAACTCGTACTCTGATTATTCGTTGTTCAAGTATGCAAAAAATGGGTTGGAGTTGAAAGTGTTGATTTATGTGGATGATCTGATTGTGTGTGGGAATGATATGGAGTTTCTAAACAAATTCAAGGAGTATCTTGGAAGGTGTTTTCATATGAAGGATCTAGGGAAACTTAAGTACTTCCTAGGTATTGAAGTTGGAAGAGGAGAAGAAGGTTTTATGTTGTCTCAGCGAAAGTATGCCCTTGATATTGTGCAAGAGACTGGTTTGTTGGGTGCAAAACCGTATGAAACTCCTATGGAACAGAGACATCAACTCGGATCTGATAAGAATGGTTTTCTCAGAGATGCTAGTAAGTACATGAGACTAGTTGGTCGTTTAATATACTTGTATGTGACTCGACCTGACATCATCTACTCAGTTCATATACTATCGCAGTTTATGCAATCACCACGAGTAAATCAATTGGAAGCACCGTTTAGAGTGGTTAGATATTTGAAGGGGACACTAGGTCGAGGTGTTCTGTTGAGTTTGAGTTCTGATTTTTCTCTCCGTGTATTGTGATGCAGATTGGAACTCATGTCCTACTAGTCGAAGTTCGTTGAGCTCTTTTGTTACACTAGTAGGAGACTCACCTATTTCATGGAAGACCAAGAAACATGATGTTGTTTCACACTCTTCCGCTGAAGCTGAGTACCAGTCAATGTCTGAAGCAACTAGAGAAATCAAATGGTTAGTTCGCTTAGCAAGATATTTGGGGATTCCACAAAGGCGTCCGGTGAAGATGTATTGTGACAGCAAGTCGACCATCTATATAGTTGCTAATCCCGTGTTCCATGAACGTACGAAGCATATTGACTCTGATTGTCATCGAGTGAGAGATGCTGTGCAGGAAGGACTGATTACTACCATACATGTGAGAACGAACGAACAACTTGCTGACGTGTTGATGAAGGATATTGGGAAAGATCAGTTTGAATACTTTTTTGTTCAAGTTGGGTGTTCGAAACCTTCACACTTCCAACTTTAGGGGGAGTATTAGATAAAGATGAAGTTTGCAATTAGTTTGTAATTAGAGATAAGTCCAAATCCTTATAGATCTACATTGTTCGATACGATAAGGATTAAGGGCAACAACCTATTGTATATACACTTGATGATATGTTAATAAGAAGGCAACACGTTCTAGTCATATTCATACATATTCTAATTATTTTCCAAAGTACAATGGCGAGACATGTGATCATCTAAGACAAAGAAATGGACCTTTTGGGCTCCACGGTCAATCGAGGATGATGGAGGATGATCTAGTTATCTTTTTCTAGTCCTTAAATGTTCCTAATGAGATACAACTATTGGTACCGATGGGGGTCGAGTCTCTGGAACGGATAAATCCTGGTTATCATTTCACATAGACACCGTTCTACGAAAGGTTTGGTCTTGTGCTTCCCATCCCAGCACTTTCCTCGAGATCATCAGGCGGCTGAAAATGGTTTTTTCTCAGATGACTCCGAAACTGGTTTGTTATGTTATGAGGTTGTTGGTGAAATCCCGTGGAATAGGAGTTCCTTTGAGTGCTCTTTATGTCATCAGCTTTTGCTATAAAAGAGGATTCTCCAATTTGAAGGTATCTTAGACTTTTCTCTGTGTGCCAATTGTAAGTTTCTTTCAGATATTCTTGAGAGATACGAGTGAAGAGATAGATAATTATTTTTTTAGATGAACGAAGCTCCGATAAGAAAATTTTATTATAACCAGTTTTCTTCCATTTGGATGTCGGTTGGAGATACCTTCAGAACGGAGCCGCTATCTTACTGTCGATGCTCTTTACTTGATCAATTGTGTAGTGGAACCATCGAATGGCCTTCTTTTAGTAGAGCGAGGATACTTGAGGCGTTTATCATTTCTGTGCAGCGCCTACCATTAGCTCCACCTCTGCCTCGGGCTGTTGTACCTGCAGTGGCTTAGATTCAAAGTTATTTTCCCTTTTCTCCTTTTATACATATTTTTCCTTGATTGGCTGATGATATTATTCAAATTTGAGGTCAGCTCGTGCTGGAAAAATCCATGCATTTGAGACACGGGAAAGGGATAATATCATGCGAAGTGCAACTCATCCCTAACAAGGCTCCAGGGCCTTCAGTTCTGTCGTCTACTTCTTGGGTCGAGTTAATCGAAGAGACTTCTGCTGCTGTCGACTTAACTAGTGGTGGTTTGAGACTTCAGATCCACGAACTCCCATGACTTCAGATCCATTCATTCAATGTGAGTAAGATGATCATGTCACACCGATTAGTTCAGCTTGGGGGATAAAGTGAAGGTTACTCCATTTCACCAACTAAAGATTGTGATGTTCATACTCCCTGCTGGCTCTTTTAGTGTAAGAAAGACATTCCTATTTTGGAGGATCCGGAAGAATCGGCTTTTGGGGTTTATCTCCTTGTGGGGAAGGGGATTTTTATTTTCTGATCTTCTATGTCAAGGTCGCTGTTACTTTTACAAACATATTTTATGACTGCTTTTTGCATTGCGTTTTTGACTGTGATTATGATTTGTTTACTATATTGGTCAAACTTCCTAGGCCATGAATGATCTCGTGTACTGGTACAAGATGGGATCCGACAGGAGGGATTCAACCAGAGTGGATCAACCAGGTGTATGGGAGCTTGTTGCCAGCAAAATGCGTGTAGGGGCTGTAATTATCACCTTGAAAGGGGGCTCGCAACCGTGAGGCTTGTGCTGTGCATGTGTGACCTGACCTCACACGCAAGCTCCAAGACTCACTTATCGGTGTTATGAACTGAGGCTGAGAGAGATGCAATCCTGGTTAGAGAAAGATGTCTCTAATAAAGTAATTCGAGCTTGGTGGCCACTCATGATGTATAAATCATGTGCTCAATTTGGGCTGCCAAACCGCGAAATCACAGCTCAGTATCTCGGCATATCATATGTGATAAGTGACAAGTGGACATCTAAAGGTAGGGAGCCAACTTCTGAGATTTGAGCTTTAGGAGGTTGCGGCAAACCTCAAACTTTTGAAATTGCACCACCGCTGGGAAACTGACATGGAGAAAGAGGTGGCGGAGTGAGAGATATGGAAAAGGAATGCAAGGATACTTACATGAGAATCCATATTTCAGATTTTTTTCTCTAGGCAAGCTCGCTCCGCCATCGATACCTGAAGAATTTTTGGTGATGGAGGTAGATACAGTAAATGATCAAGATGCTTTTGCTGGTGATGGAGATAGGAGGTCCCTTCATACTACCTGATCTGGGTTTAGGTTTTGTGTAACTAGTAACAAAAAGGTTTTTAATGTTTCATGTTCTAGTTTTTTCTTGCGGTATCCCTTTTTCTTTTATTTCAAATTCAAAACGGTCTTGGTGGCTTTTGCTTGTTTTATCTGTGATGAACTTCAAGGTAAACCATTTCACTAGTTGTAGGTTTTTGGGTATATGTCATACCAACTATCAGTTTAAAATTTTTTGTGTGATGTTCTTAGAATTTCTTTTGAAATCCATTGTAACTCCTTATAAGCTCAGTTGGATAGCGTGATACATTAATGGTGAGTTTAGACGAACCTGTTGTATTTGCCTCTGGCCTCGTAGTATTTTGAGCACATCAATGAGCTCGAGGGCTCATTGTTTCTGACCCGTTGTGCGTTTTCGAAAGAACATGGGGCTGATTTGCTATGATTCTTTATGTCCTATCAGTGTAAGCAAGCGAAATACTAACACTACAAGAAAACAATTTTTTAACTACGAAAAATAACAAGAAAAAAGGTTCTCGTAAATTTTCGTGGGGCTAACGAGTATCTTACAAGGAAATATTAAATCCACGTAGATTCATCGTTAATTAACGATAAAAAGGTTTCCTCGTAAAAATACGTTAATTAGCAAGGAAAATACAAGGCAGACTAGTTTCCTCGTAAAGTACTCATTAATATTGTGTGTACTTTACGAGGAAAACCTTTAATGAGGAAATAACGAGTCCAATATTTTTTAGTTGTAAACGTGTTTGTAGTGTTCTAATTTTTCTCGTAAATTTGTGGTAAAACATTACCTACCAACTTTCAAATTTCCTATAAGTATGTCATTTCGATTTCAAATAAAACACACAAAAAAACTGAAAACGTAAAAGAGAGAGAAAAACTTGAAAACGTGAAAAAAAAATATCCGGTGATGGAAATATTTTCGAGAGTCGGAGGTGGATGTATACACATAGAGATTATAACGGAGGGGTTGACGAAAGAATTTATCGAAGGGCTAGAGACATTTATGCATCAAATAGATTCTACACCACAAGAGCTTGGAAACATTTTAACAAAGTACATCCATATTTTGCTAGCAATAGCCAGAATTTTTATCTTGGATTATGCACAAATGGATTTATTACATTTAGAAAGTCGGGGAGACAATATTCATTGTGGCCAGTCTTTCTTACGCCATACAACCTGCCACCGGAGATGTGCACGTGATGGAAGTTTCTATTCATGTACATATGAATACCTGGTCCGAAGCATCCAAAAAGGTCTCTCGAAGTTTTTCTACAACCTTTGATAAAAAAGTTGAAAGATTTGTGGTCAAAATGGGTGAGGACGTATGATTATTCAACGAAGACAAATTTTATGATGCGAGCGATGCTTCTGTGGACCATATGAGACTTTCCTGCATATGGGATGTTGTCTGTATGGACTACACATGGGAGATTATCTTGTCCATGTTGTAATGGAATGACAGATGTGTTCTAGTTGAAGAATGGTAGGAAGACAAGTTGGTTCAATTGTCACCGTCGATTTCTTCCCATTCACCATCCGCACAGAAGAAACAAGACATTGTTCATGCACAAAAGGATTGTGAGAACACTCCTCCTCCATATTTAACTGGAGAACAAATCTAAGTCCAAATCCATTACTACTGTGCTTTAGAAACCGTTCCTCGTGGTGATAATTGACATGTCCCCAGTAATATACCTGATTTTTATGGTGTTCAGCACAACTGACACAAGAAGAGTATATTTTGGGATTTTCCATAATGGAAGGATCTTCTTTTGCGTCACAATCTCGATGTGATGCATATAGAGAAGAGTTTTTTTGAGAATATTATGAACATAGTTTTGAATGTCCCAGGGAAGACGAAAGACAACATCAAATCAAGGTTAGACTTGCCTGATATTTGCGTAAGAAGTGAGTTACATATAAAAAGCAATGGACAAGTTTCAGTTCCGATATTCAGATTGTCATCAGAACAAAAGTCGGTGTTGTTCAACTGGGTTGCATCATAAGTGAAGTTCCCTGATGGGTATGTTTCAAATCTTTCTAGATGTGTTGAAAAATTGCAAAAGTCTCCGGGATGAAGAGTCATGATTTTCATGTCTTTATGCAACGACTACTCTCCTTTGAATTTGCGGAGCTACTACCAACAAAAGTACATAAAACACTTGTAGGTAATATATATATATTAAACATATGCACTAATAAATATTACGAATACTAATGTGATTTTATTTTCAAATATACAAGGAATTGGAGAGATTTTCAGGGATCTGCACACGCACTCTTAAAGAGGATGTCGTTTAACAACTTCATGAGAACATTCTCTGCAACGTGGAGAAAATATTTCCGCCAACATTTTTTGACGTCATGGAGCATCGAGTTGTCCACCTCCCGTATGAGGCATTGCTTCGAGGACGTGTACATTTCGGATGGATGTATCAGTATGAGCGGACCATGAAAAATTTGAAAGGAAAAACCTAAAACCTCGCAAGAGTTGAAAGATCTATAGTTGTCACGGAAGAAACATCACACTTCACATCATACTACTTTGCACCGAAAGTATGTACCCGGAAACAAGCTTTAAGAAAATATGATGATGGTGGTGTTGTCCCAACATATTTTGAAAAAGATGTTCCATATATCTTTTGCCAAATTGGGCTATTTGGAGGGAAATTGAAAGTGGCTTGGTGGTCGAGTGATGAAGACCTCCATAGTGCATACATTTATATACTTCTCTATTGTGCGCATCCATTGACTCGCTATTTTGAAATGTAAGTATGTAGTTAACATATAGATATATATATATTTGAATTGATTAACTAACCGAAAATTTTACAGCCAATTTTTTTCTCAAGTCGAAGAAGCAATCCCGGGTATATCCACAAGTGAGTTAGACAAAAGGAAAGATCAACACTTTATTTAGTGGTTGAGGAACCATGTATTGTAACGTTTTCTTAATTTATTTTTCAACGTTCACTGCTAGCATGACTAATTTCAAAGTTCGTTTTATTTTTGCAGGTTGCTTATGACGATCCAGCTTATCCTGCATGGTATCACGAATTAGTCCAAGGTCTAGTCACCATTTCACCGATGTATTTCACACGAGGCTATACTTTTCATACATATGAGTATGGTTCACACCGGGCAACAAGTAATTATGGAATATGTGTGAAAGGCGAAACGGATTTCTACGGAATCTTGCATGAGATTATTGAAGTTGAATTCCCAGGATTATTGAAGCTAAAATACGTCATCTTTAAGTGTGAGTAGTTCGACCCCGTCGCCAACAAAGGTGTTCGTGTTAACCAATTTGGTGTAGTTGATGTCAATGGTGGACGAATATACAACAAATTCAAGCCTTATATATTAGCTTCGCAAGCAGAACAAGTTTTCTTCGTTCCATACCCTCGGATGGCAACCTCGGGGATAAATTGGTTAGCTGTTGTCAAAGTTACACCCTGAGAACGCATAATCGCTGGAGAAGAGACACCTTTACAACAAGAACACACCAATGGATTCGGGGAACCTGTACAACAAGTTGATGACATCCTTCTCATTGATCCCCATAATCGTCGTGAATACGAAGATTTTCCGGCGATACCATCGACGAAGCTGTTGACGACGAGTTTAACAAAGATGATGATGTTTCTAGTGATGACGATAATGATAATGATGTATCCGAATGATGATGTAATTTTTAATATTATTAATTTAAAGACTTATTGCATGTGTTTAGTTTTTTTAATTATGAAAATGAAATTAACAAGCAAGAAATTGTTGGTTAGGAAAAATTTGTTTATGTATTTAAGGGTTTATGAAGAGTAGATTGAGGTTTAGGAAGAAGCAGAGATTGTGTTATAAGTTAAGGATGTTGGGGTTTGAGGTTTGAGGTTTCGGATTTTAGGGTTTAGGGAAACGTTTCCTCGTTAAGTTCACTTAACAAAAAAACACGGGCCTGGTTAATTCCACGTAAGACAAGTTTCCTCGTAAATTCCATGTAATATGAAAACACGGGACTGGTTAATTCCATGTAAATCATTTCCTCGTAAACTCCTCGTGGGCCAAAACACGGGCCTTGTTAAATCCTCGTAACTAAAAAACATGGGCCTGATTAATTACTCGTTAGTTCACGAGAACTTAACCAGGAAAAAAACACGGGCCTGGTTAATTCCTAGTAACCTAACGAGTACTTTACGAGGAAAAAAACGCGGGCCTGGTTATTTCCTCGTAAAGTTACGAGTAATTTACGAGGAAATATATTTCCTTATAAAAGATTGATCCACCTGACCTATCTCATTAGTTTAGATGGTTAGTTTAGGATTAGTTTAGGATGATAGGTGGTTTAGTGTAGGGAATTTAGCTAAGTGATTTCATATAAGTTTATATAATTACATGTTTTATGTGGTTAATTAATATGTATAATTTTATTTTAAAAATGGTTAATACTTTGAATTTTTTTTCAGATGGTTAGAGCTAATAAGCTTAACAAGTCGAAGACTCATTACAGAGAGATGTTTAACGTTCCTGGTACTCATATAGGCGGTACATCTTCGCCAGCTCCCGGTTCTTCAGGACCGGATAATGTCCCCGAGACTCAGTCTTCTCAAAGAGTCTCACAGTCGCCTCCTTTCATTGTGCCACCACAACTTCCTCCTCTGTTTGCTGCGCCACAACCGCATGATCATGTTCCGGATGACGTGCCTCCTCCTCCTCCTCCGCCGTCCGAGGCCGATCAAGAGTTGATGGTGCCACCGGCGGTTCCTTATGCTAGATACACCATCGAGGACCTTCTCGCTCAGCCAGGCAGAGAAGGTTTACCAATGTTAGACCCCGACCGACCAGAAGGCACTTTCTGGTACGTTTCATTTTTAACAATATTTTTAATTTATAATACCATATTAAATATTTAATGATTTTAAATTGTTTTTGTTTCATTCAGGTTTGGGGTTGACGGTTGTGTCGCAAAGAGCGTCACCGAGGCGATCAAAGGATATTTTCCCGAGGTTCATCCAAATTGGAAAACGACGCCGGACCACGTCCGAAAGACGTGGTTCAAAATGTTTGTTGTAAGTGATTATTAATTTTAATTATTAATTAAGATTTTTAAGATATTTTTGGATTAATTTTTAATTAATCTAATATTTTCTTACAGCAAAAATGGTGTTGGTCCATGGGAGTGAACGAGAAGGTGAAGAAAAAGACAAAAGCGTGATTGTTGGACACGGTGTCCAACTGGAAGGACGATTATCTGGTCGATGGTTATGAGCACGGGAACCCCACTGAGCTCATAACATATGTGTGGGATGGCCTCATCTGTTATTGGAGCTTGCCATCGTCGATCAGAGTCTCCAACAACTGCTCTTCTTCCCGTCTGGTGAAGGATGAGCATGGAAACACTCCGATGCTTTACTCTTTGGGACAAAGGCCCCACGCCGGTGTCCGTCTAGGGATGGTAAATGTATATTTAAATTAATTTAATTACTTTTTATTATATATATGTTAATTGATTAATATGTTTTAATAAATTAATTGTTTTTAAAAATATTTTTAGGCCAAAGAGACGGGACATCTACCATCTCTTAAGGACCTTTACGAGAGGACCCATAAGAACAAAGCTGAGAAGTTTGTAGATCCTAGATCCGAGCAAATCTACAACGACGTTGTTGCTCGGGTTGAAGAGCGCCAAACCCAGCTGACCCAGCAGTCATCTGATGGAATACCCGTCACATTATCCACAGCTGAAGTGGATGAGATTAACGTGGAGGTAATTTTTTATTATTAATATTATTCATGTCATCATATCTAACTTTTTATTATTAGCTAACATTAATTTTTATTTTTTTAAAAGATCGTCCCTAAGAAAAATGGACGTAAATTGGGGATCGGTTTCGTTAACGATGTCCCAAGAGCGACATCGGCTTATGCTCAGCGATAGGAAGATGAGACGGCTCAGCTGCGTTCGATGTTGAACGCGACGCGTTCTGATTTGAGCACGACGCAAGCTCAATTGGGATCACTCGAGGGCTTCCTGGATGTTCTAGCGGCTGGAAATCCTCAATTGGAGATGATGTTAGCAGTGAGACGGAGACAATTGGGCATTCCAGTCCCAGACCGCCAGGACGAGACGGGCACAAGAAACGATGATGACTCCGAGAACCGCCACTCCTAGTTCTTTATTTATTTATTTATTGTTGTAATATAAATTAAAAACTTAAATATTTATAAAATATTTTTTTTCCTCTACTATTTTCATTTTCTTTTTTAATAATTTATTTTTATATTTTATTATAATTAATTATCAAATTAGAAAAAAATAATTTTCCAAGTATATTCGTTGTTAGGTTTTTGTGGAATTAACTATGAAACTTAACTAGGCCTTTACGAGGAAACATTTACGTGTGACTTACAACGGAAATTAACTAGGCCTTTACGAGGAAACGTTTATTTTTTATTAACGAGGAAACATTTAGCGTGTAATTTACATGGAATACATTGCTTGTCTTTTACGAGGAAACGTAGGCCCAGCTTTACGAGGAAATGTTTCTTTGTAAGATAGCGAGTTTTTAGCGAGGAAATATATGTTACAAGAAACGTGTCACGACATTTCTCGTTTCATAGTTATTTTCTCGTAAAACCTTATTTAAAGGACACAACGACGAAAACGGCTCTCGCTTATTATGAATTTTCTTGTAGTGTAAGTATGGGGGCTCTGTATTACTCCTTCCATCTCACAGTGTTTTTCAGCAAAGAATGGAGCTCAGGGGCACATTTTATTTTATGGAACTTTGTTACAAAACTTGATATGGTTCGTCCTGACCTGCAGTGTTTTTTTGTGAAGTACTGAGCTCGGGAATACAATTTTAGTATTCCAAGAATTTGATTTATTTGAAAAAAAAAAAATCGGTTGGCTGCGCTCTTTGGGAAGAGCTGCCGACGTACCTGTTAAGGGATCACACCTATACGTAGTTTGATTTTTGAGAATATGCTCAGTGGTGATAGAGTTTGAGGTTAAAAGAATTCTAAGACCTTGGGACTTGATATTCAGTTGTGAGGTTTTGTCAAAGCCCATCAGGCGTGTTCAAGTTGGGCCGGCTTTGGAAAAGTTACGCGCGGACAACTTATGGGCTATTCATTAAAGCCCATTAGGTTAAGTGTTGAGAATACAAGGAAGAAGAGATCACGACATGGATCTCTAAGCACAAGCCACGCCTCTAGGAGGCTGAAGCCTCAAGCCTCAGAGGAGTACTTCCATGGCATCTCTTAGAGAGATAGAGTAAGCTAGAGATCTATATGTATTCTAGTCTTAGCTCTTAGCCATGTAATCTCTTGTATTATCTCTTGTATACTCTCTAGGGTTTGTATACCCTGTACAGAGAGAGTTATGATCTTGTAAACCACATCGGAGGTGTTTTCCGATACTTCATAGTGGATGTTGTGGATCTCTGAATCCACCCCAGAGGTAGCGCGCTGCGGCCGTGAACTGGGTGAAAGGTTCTTGAGTCATGAACAAGTTTTAGTGAATCATATGAGTAGGTCCATAGCTTAGCTTTCGTAACAAGTGGGTATCATAACAATACAAATGGTATCCAAGCGCCAACAAAGTGGTATCAGAGCTCAGACTCATCGATTCGCGGAGTCCACGTCTCTAGGAGGAGAGACATATGAAGGAGCTTCCAAGCGATAAAGAAGAATCGTAAGGTTCAGTGGAAGCTGGTGGTCACGTGGTTTCACACACGTGGAAATCTGGTTAGCTAGAAAAATCATAGGATAGACCGAGATCAAGATCAGGTTAAAGAGATTTTTCGTTTTATAAGAGAGGAAGAAAAACTGTTGAACGTTCGTCGCTGCAGTTGCACATTTTTATGGAGGAAAGATTCAGAAGTCAGTTGAATCGGTTGAGATGATTTCTAGTTTGGAATCAGGGTTCTCTAGAGTTCTCCAAAGGTGCAAGAACGTGCTACTATGTGAGAAGGACTTCAGGTTACTCACAAGATAAGATGGTGGCAGGCTGCTAGCATAAGGCAGAGAGTTTTCAGAGCTGTCCAAGATCTGCAGTCACAAGGCATGTGTGACTATATGCATTGGAGTTTCGGGTTTCTTCATGGTCTGCATGTTATCATGGCTGTTCGAGTATCAGATGGTACTCTTTAGTCAGCGTGAAGGGTGTCGCAGAAGGGTTGAAGTAAATCGGCTGGTGCAGGGTTTGTCTAGGTGTGATTATGAGAGTCTACAACTGGGTAGATGTTCAGAGACCAAGATACTACAAGACTGCTATTTTCACAGGGAATGCAGTGTGGTTTTCTAAGCAGATATGTGTTTGGCGTAACATATAGTTTTCTGCTGGGATGGATCTGCGAGAACGGGGAGTTATTTGTTCAAGGCAGAGTTCGGCTGAACAGGTGGCGGTGTCAAATCAAGATTGTTTCGGGTTTTTCTGCATGGGATTCAGTAGTAGTTTGTTTTGGCTTCTCAGGCATATGAGAGGAAACATATGGGTCTACAAGGTATCACGGTTGCAGAGAGGTAATGATTTGTTTGAGCAGAGGTTGAGCAGGGATTCTTTGCGTCAAAAGACTTCTTAGCAAGTTGAGCTAAGCGGCGGGTTCTGTTGGCAACAGCAGCGGTTCAGAGAGATGTTCAAGACAAGTGTTCATTCAGGTTGTTACAAAGGAAATTATCAGGAGAAGAAGTTTGGTGTCTACAGGCTGTTGAGGTTTGTTAAGGTATTGAGTCAAAGGGCTTCTGGTTTGAGGCAGTGATGATTCAGGTTCCGTAAGAACTTCAAGATAGCATCGACATCAGCTGGATAAATTGTGGAGAAGAAGAATCAGTAGATTTGTAGTCACAATCACATTATGTGTGACGAACCAGAGATGATGCTTATGATATGTAGCGTTAGAGAAAGCAGATGGCGTTCGTTATGGTAGACAAGAGACAACGTCAGGGAGGGACAGAGGAAGAAGCGTTCACAGAAGGATCTTAATGCACGTGATGGTTTCAGGTTTGGGAAATCATGATGAGAGACTTGAAAGGGATGCAGCGGTGTTTGCAAGAAAGGAAAGACCCGCATAAGCTGCAGCAAGAACAGCTGCACAGGTGGGTGTGTTCGTGATTAGTGTTCGAGATTGATTTGAGTTGTCTGGGATGAAGGGTATCTCAAGTTAGAGACAGACTCATATTAAGTCAAAGCTAGGCTTAAGGAGACGGAATCAAAGGTCATCAATCTCTCATGGACTGAAGTTTTTCAGAGATCACAAGGAATGTAGGTTATCTTTGCGAAAGATGATCAACAGATCTTGCAGCTGCACAGGTTGGTTGTCGTGTGGAAACAATATGACAAAATAGAGGTGATTCTGTTTTGGGTCAGTTCAAGTTAGTCTCGAGGGTGCATGAGAGGCAAATTTTCTGGCTACTAGAAGAAATCCAGAGGAGTCACCAAGTTTTGTGTGGCTAAGAAAGGTTGTACCTCCACGAAGAAGCAACTAGAGCAAGGACAAAGTGTGTAAAAGCCTACACAAGGGTATGTTGGAGCAAATGGCTATTTGTGGTAACAACATGAAGCAGCTTTAGTGAGGTCGTGTGAGTGACAGGAAAACCTAAGAGAAAAGGCGATTCAGGGTTAGACTTAGCTTGAAGATTCTTGTCAAATGCAGAGCAAAATGCGCAGGCGGAATCGGGTTGAACAGGTTGTTACGACTGATTGTAATCCTGAGAGTAAAGGGTATGAGGCAACAGTCATCAACACTTTTTCAAGAAGCAGGAAGTCGCTACCACAGCTAGTAGAAGCATGTGTGAGTTATACCTTAGAGGAATCGTCATGGATGTCTGAGTTGGAAGTTCAAGATGAATAGACTCAGAGGAGAAGTAAGGGACGTCGTTCTGGTGTCACGAATAGAGGGGTCAAGGTGGAGCTCTCAGACAAAAATCGAAGCTCAGAAGCAAAAGGAGAAATTTGCAGACTTGACCAGGTCGGAACTTCTTGATTGAACAGGTTATGGTTCAAGCATAATTACAGCTGGAGAAACTCGTCATGGGTTCGAGTCTGACACATGAGAAGCTGTAAGGATTCTCTCAGGAGCATCACAGACGTTGATGATGAGAGAAATTGTAAGGCTGACATAAACCACGAACAGTTTCAGAAACTTGGTTAATTCCCAGAGACATAGTACTTCTAAAGGTTATTTGATTCAGGTGGAGCCACTGAGATTATATGAGGAATGATGCATCAGGGATATATAATCTGATTACAGGTGGAGTGAGTCACAAGTTTTCTATTTTAGAAGATGTCTTGATTGTTTCAGCTGAAAGGGTAAAAGTTTCGGATAGCAACTTGGTCAGCTCAAGAGAGTAAGAGCTGAAAGGGAACTTGATTCCATGATAAGAGGGTCGTGGATATGTCAGGGTGTCAAGGCCAGAAGTGTCAAGATCATTTAACAAGTACAAGGTGCATCAGAAGGAGTTTGTAAGAGGAGTCTTACATAAAGTTACTTGTAGGCGAGACAAGTGAAAACGGCATATGTATTAAGAGTACACTGCAGTGAAGGTGATACAGAGGAGCCGAGTATGATGCAAGGTAAAACGTGGTGAAGTGCTTAGTTAAACTGAAGTATTGAGCGGTGAAGATGAAGAATGGTGAGATGAAACAAAGTAAGAAGCTGTTGGAAGACATTGCAGGGATTGCAGGGAATTGTCTCACAGTTTGTCCATCTCAGGAAGGGTAAGACTTGTTCTCCACAAGCAAGCTCATCTTAAGCTCAAGTCATGGAACTGAAAGAAGCTTCATGAAGGTTTAAATGCAAAGCAAAACCGATTGCATTTAAAGAAAGAAACATATGGAGTTCAAGATATATCTTCGCATCATAGGGCAAGATTGATGAAGTCTCTTCAAGGTTCAACGAGTAACAGGTGTGTTCAGGTCATTGATGGTGATGCACAGGTTTCGGTTTTTTGGAGACATCTCAGTACAAGAAGGGTATTGAGGAGATTCATAGCTGAGCAAGGGAAGGGTTATGGACTTTAACCAAACAGGTGGAGTTTTGTGAGGTTTGGTCAAAGCCCATCAGGCGTGTTCAATGTGGGCCGGCTTTGGACAAGTTACGCGCGGAAAACTTATGGGCTATTCATTAAAGCCCATTAGGTTAAGTGTTGAGAATACAAGGAAGAAGAGATCACGACATGGATCTCTAAGCACAAGCCATGCCTCTATGAGGCTGAAGCCTCAAGCCTCAGAGGAGTGCTTCCATGGCATCTCTAAGAGAGATAGAGTAAGCTAGAGATCTATATGTATTCTAGTCTTAGCTCTTAGCCATGTAATCTCTTGTATTATCTCTTGTATACTCTCAAGGGTTTGTATACCCAGGACAGAGAGAGTTATGATCTTGTAAACCACATCGGAGGTGTTTTCCGATACTTCATAGTGGATGTTGTGGATCTCTGAATCCACCCCAGAGGTAGCGCGCTGCGGCCGTGAACTGGGTGAAAAAATCTTGAGTCATGAACAAGCTTTAGTGAATCATATGAGTAGGCCAGAGCTTAGCTTCCGTAACAAGTGGGTATCATAACAGTACAAATGGTATCCAAGCGCCAACATCAGTTTGTCGTCAAAGAGTTTGTAGACGCCATGGAGAACTACTTTGGTAACACGGTAGGGACCTTCCTAGTTTATTCTTAGTTTTTTGGCACCTCTCTCCATGTTATCGCCGACAACTTTTCGTAGTTCTAGGCCAGATACTACAAATCGTGTTGTTTAACTTTGGAATTATAGTAGCGAATAGCCACCTGTTCATATTTTTGAATTCAGATCAGAGCTTGATCTCGACATCTGTTGATGAAACTGAGCTGATATCATAACATTTCCTCGTTTAGTGTGGGATATTGAGTTCATACACTCTGCCTTAAGCTTGGTATAGCCATTTCGGCGAGATGACTACTTCTATCTCGTAGGTTATAGAAAATGGAGTTTCTCATATTGGTTTGTAGAGGGCAGGGCCGGATTCGGGCCAAGCCCATTGAAACAATTGCCTAGACCCCCAAATTTTAGAGGTCCCAATAGAAAGAAAAAAAATTATATATTTATATACATGATAAATACAGATGTAGTAAAGTGAGCATTAAAATATAGACGTTTTTACTTCAAATGTATTTGGTAGGTGGGCCAAACAAATAAATAAACAATGTCCAATTAGAAAAACACAAAAAAAAAAACTTTCTTCGTATTTTGTTCGATGTTTAAGCTTTTTTTTGTTTAAAGTTTAAGATTTGTCTTGTTTTTCTACATTCCACATCTAAGGCATCACGTCACCTGCAAAAATAAAAATACTCAGTAAACGTTGCTTAGTAATCTAGCCACAAACTAAACCATAACTTTTATATTTACTAATTTATTTTAGTTAAACTTTTATGTTAAGAAATACCAGTCCCCATTTTAATTTTGTTTCAAGCCCCCAAAATCTCAACACCGATCCTGGTAGAGGGTTGTGGGACACTCCCAAAGGACTTTTGGAAGCTCCGACGGCTAGAGTTCTTTCTGAGAGTTTAGGTGTTTCTTAGTTTTGCTCAAGACCCACTTGTTCCCTGCCTCGGCATGACCGTTTCCTTGAGGATAATATGGGGTCGAGGTGGTCAGTTTAATTTTCCATAGTTCAACGAAGGCTATGAAATTCTCAGAAATGATTCTTTGCCATATGAGGTCTCTTTAATATCATTCATTTCATGGTACAATCATTCGTCCGGACATTACATATGCGGTTAACAAGCTATACCAATTTGCTTCTTCACCCAAGAAATCTCATTCGCAAGCTGCATATAGAGTACTTCATCATCTAAAAGGATCTATTGAACTCAGATTATTCTACTCATCAGTCTGACTTGAAGCTTAAGCCATATAAAGATGCAGATTGGGGTTCATGTTCATACACAAGGATATACTTCTTGTTTTTTTCTTATATCTTGGTACTTCTTTTATTTCATAGTAAAATGAAAAATGATGTCTTCTCTCATCCATCTGCAGAATCTGATAGTGCGATGTCTTTCTATTGTAACTCTACAACTGCAATTCATAATGCAAATAATCATGTTTTTCACGAAAGAACCAATCATGTAGTATACCATAATCATGTTTTTCCGTAATAAGTTAATTTAATTACGTCCGTTATATCCAATACTCCAATAAAGGAAAAGAATCACAGAAGTGTAGTATATACTATAATATGGCCTGCTTATATAACCAAATCTTAAGAACTATCAAAAATATAAGCAATTGTTTGTTTTAAAACAACTAGGTGTTTTGTCCGCACATGCGGGCTTAATTATCTTTAATCCATTTAAAAATCATCTAAATAAATGATTATTTGCATCCAAAAAATTCAAGCTAAAACATTTTAAAAAAAAAACATAATAAAGTTATTCACAAATTAAAAACAAATCTATTTTTTTCCTTTAAATCTTTGAAAAATCTAAAGTCTATTTCATTTCTTCTTAATTGATAAAAATATAGAAATCTATCTTTCAATTTGAAAAATTGAATAGATAAATATACAATCGAAAATTGATCTTACAGAAAGAATAATATTATTATTTCAAACACGTATTTTCTTTCTTTTTGAATGATCTTTTATTTTATTATGATTAATTCATGTTTAAGGTTTAATCATATAAAATTAAATTAAATTTAACGTGTGAGTTCAGAGGTGAAAAATAACTTCACAAATATATATCATTATATTATATTATTATATTCTTTTAATTTGAAAATAATTACGTATCATATTTTTGAATTTTTTATTTTCAATTATCTATACTATTATTTAAGAAGTAATTTTGATTAGATGTCATATTCTCCATAAGTTTAGGTAATTTTGTTTATTTATCATACTTTTAATATTAATATATAATTTTATAAATAAAATGAATTTATATGAATATATAATATTTTTAGAAAATAAGATATAAAACTTGAAAAATATATTTATATATAAAACTTAAATTTTAAATTAAAATATAAAAATTATCATATTATTTAAGAAGTAAATTTGCTTAGTTGTCATGTTCTCCATAAGTTTAGATAATTCTGTTTATTTATCATATTTTTAGTATTTATATATATTTTATTTATAAATAAAATGAATTTATATGAATATATCATATTTTTAGAAAATAAGATAATTCTTGTGAATTATGTTGTTATCTTGAAAACATATTTTATATATAAAACTTAAATTTTAAATTAAGATATAAAAATTATTATATTTATTATATAACTAAAACGAATTTATATTAATAATTTTATATTTTCTAAAATAAGATAATTCTTATGTATTAATTATGTTGTTGTGTTGAAAATATATTTTCTTATTATAAAATTTAAAATTAAGATATAAAATTATATTATCAAAAATTAAATATAAATCATCAAAAAAATATTTGAAAAGTGAATTTTTTTATTTGTCTTCATGATCCTGGGTAATTTTGATCATTATCGGAATTTCTCTAAATTTGTTCATTATTGATTATATAATTAAAACTAATTTATATTAATAATATGATATTTTAGAAAATAACTTAATTCTTGTGTAGTATGATGTGATCTTGAAAATATATTTTTATACTATAAAATTTAAAATTAACATGTAAAAACTCTATTCTATTATTTAAGAAGTGAATTTGATGTTTGTTAATTAGTCATATTTTCCATGATTTTAGGTAATTTTTATAATTTATCATAATTTCTATAATTTTATATATAATTTATTATATATTTAATACAAATTTATATTAATAGTATCAGATTTTTAGAAAATAAGTAACTTCTTATATATTAAGTTGCTATTTTGAAATATTTTTTCTATTAGAAATTTAAATTTAAGAATTAAAAAGTTTTAGTTATTCTATAACTGAAATAAATTTACACTAATAATATTGTACTTTTAGAAAATAAGGTAATTCTTATGTATAATGTTGTTATCTTGCAAAATATATTTTTATATTATATAATTTAAAAGTAAAATAGAAATATTATCTATTGTTTCATTAAGTAAAAATCATCACTCAAGAAAAATTAATTAAGAAGTGAGTTTGCTGATTCATTAAGTTTTCCATGATTTTAGGTAATTTTAATTATGTCATAATTTCTATAATCTTATATAATTATCATACAATTAAAACAAATTTATCATTTATATTCTTAGAAAATAAATAACTTATGCATTATATTTTTATCTTGAAAATATATTTTATCATAAAATTGAAAATTAATATATAAAATTATAATTAAATATAAATTAAGTATATCGTATAAATATTATAATTAATATAAATCAAGCATAATAATTATAGAAATAAATTCTTTTAAATATTTCTGATGTTTGAGTTTTTTCATTGATAATTATTTGATGTTTGATTTGTACTTTTGAAAACATAAATAATAACTTATTATGCTGATTTTTAAATTAATGAAGTATCAACTAATAAATATTCATAAAATAATTATGCCCGCAATTGCGGGCAAAACCCCTAGTATACAACTAAAAATTTTATTTTATGAATATTTATTTATGTTTCTGTTTTTAAATTTTTTTTATTAAAATATATTTTCAGGATAACAACACAATATATATCTAGGAATTTTCTTTTTATTTTATTTTAAACATATATTTATACTATGGATAATTCTTATCATTATTACTCATTTAAATCATTTATCTAATCAAATAAATATTAAATTCATTTTTATTTTTGGCTTATTTATAGATTTTATTCATTAAGGGTATAAACGATATTAACCACTCTGACTTTTAATGTGAGAGATCCATTGCAAAAATCACTTAGCAAATAATAGTATAGATAGTAACATTTTTACTAATGTGAACTCGTTTATACAATTTCATAGCCTAAGACCATCTCCAATAACCCTTCATTTTAAAAGAAAATATCAAAAATAAGGGAAAATATTTTTTAGTAGTAACATCATTTTGTGGAAAAAAAGAATTTATAAATAATATTCCCTCAAATTTATAAAACTCATTTACTTATGAATTATCCTTAAACATTTATATAATGTGTTTCATATCTACAATGATTTAATATTTATGTTTAATACTTTATTAATGCAATTATATTTTTATATGAATCATTATATCTTTTTTAGAAACTAAACTTATATATACTTAAGATTTAGTTCAAATAAATTTATATTTGGGTAAAAATTTTAATTTTTATAAAATAATAAGAACTTTTATAATAAATAATAAGTAAAAATAATGTAACATACTTAAAATTTTTATTTTGAAAAAAAAAATGAGGGAGACTCTTGGAGTCAAATGGAAATTCACTTTGAGTTTACCTCATTTTGATGGAAAAACTGAGGTGAACCATTGAAGATGCTCTATGACTATCTCCAATAGTGAATCATTTTGAAGGAAAATATCAAAAAAAAAAAATCTTCTCTAATTTTGCATCATTTTGAGGGGAAATATGAGTTTGTGAAAAGTGTTCCATCAAATTTAAGGTAAAACTATATTCCAGATGATGCACCATTGAAAAAATATTTCTTTAATTTTTGTACCATTTCCCTCATTTTGTGTTTTTAATATAAATTAGTCTTTACACTTTTATATAATTTTGTTTTATAAAACTCAATATTTTTGTTTTCTACTTTAAAGAATTAATACTCTCATAGTATAACTATAAATTTATATAAACCCTAGTATCTATTTTTAGAAACTAAACTTATGTACATCACAAAGATTTAATTAATATAAAATTATCTTTGGGTAAATTTTTAAGTTTTATAAAGTAATAGTCATTATTGGAACTAATAATAATTAGTAATAACATAATATATTTAAAATTGCTTTTTTGAGGAGAAAAATAAGAGGAACTATTGGAGAAAAATATAAACTACTAGAGAGCCTTGTATATAAATGTGGTTGGAAACCTTGCGGTCAAAATCATGTAATCCCCTTTTGATGAATAAAAAGTTGATCTCGGGTTTAAAAAAAATGTAAACTAACTCTGAGTTTACAGTGGAAGCATCGTAGTCTAGTGGTTAAGGTTTATAGGTTTTTACACCAGTTCTGCGATTCGAATCTTAGACTACACAGTTTCTACACCAAGAAGGTTTTAATTCCCGTAGAAGATGAATGGTAAATTCTGCAGATTATTGGAGAAAAGGCTTACAAGAGATCTTCAACATGGTGTAATGCGTACCATTAAGAATGGATCTTATAGGACGGCTCAAGGTGATGCAGTCAGACGTAAATCCGCATTAAACAGGTAGAACTGTCAGCTGTAATATTGTCTATGTAAAATTCTCATAGTTTGTAATGTATAATTGACCAGTGTTAAAAAAAAACTCCGAGTTTACTTCATTTTGAGAGAAAAAATAAGATGAAAGAAACTTTTCATAATTATATAAACCTATTTTAATATATCAAAATTTACAAACCTAAACAATGCACTAACTTATTCTAATTCATGTTTTTAACCATCTATCTATTTTGCGACGTAACACCGAGTTGTAAGACATCCCACAAAAAGCTTTTTTCAAATGTTGATTGCAAATTATGCATTTTGTATTGCTGTTTTTATTTTATTTTAGAGCTTTATTACAAGATAAGAAATATTTATTAATTAGATACAATACTTTATTAGCTATTGTTAATACTTTGTATTTGTTTGACTAGCTAATTAGTTCAAACATAATATCTTTAATTTAAAGAGATAAATCTTTTGTACCTCTCGGTCACAATATAAAACCCAACGCATCCACGGCCTCAATACACACACAACAAAAAAAGGAAAGGAAAAGAACAAAAAAAATATCATGACTAGGAAGAAGGTGAAACTTGCTTTCATTGCTAGCGATTCTTCGAGGAAAGCAACTTATAAGAAAAGAAAGAAAGGTTTGATGAAGAAAGTGAATGAGCTCTCGACTCTTTGTGGTATCAATGCATGCGCTATCATCTACAGTCCCTACGACTCCAATCCAGAGGTGTGGCCATCAAACTCCGGAGTGCAAAGGATAATATCGGAGTTTCGGACATTGCCGGAGATGGACCAGAACAAGAAAATGGTAGATCAAGAAACCTTTCTCAGACAAAGGATAGCCAAAGCCTCCGATAATTTGAAGAAACAAAGGAAGGACAATCGAGAGATGGAGATGACCGAAGTCATGTTCCAATGTTTGGTCGGAAATATGGGGATGTTTAATCTGAATATTATGGATCTTAATGATTTAGGTTATTTGATTGATCAATATCTTAAAGATGTTAACCGCAGGATCGAGATATTAGGTAATTCTCGTATGGAGCTCGGTGAATCCTCCAACAACGTTGCTGCTGAAACGAGTGGAGCGTTGGCTGTTGTGGAGGCTACAACCGCTCCAGCAGCTACGATTCAGCAGCAACAACAGTTTCACCAACATGTTGGACTTTATGAGCAGCCTTTGAATCTGAATCTGAATCATAGTCATGACCAACAACAACAATGGTTTATGCACATGATGAACCATCCCCAGCAAATGAGTCATGCAGCTGAGCAAATGTGCTTTCCGTTCATGAATGATAACCACCAACAACAACAGCAGCAGCGACAGATCCCCGGCGTTTTCTCCACCACTCCAACAACCGTTAGTTCAAGCAGTATCAATCCCGTTACTAGTTCAACCCCTACCAATAATGTTAAAATGTGAGTATTTAGAGACTGGTTTGTTTGAGAAGAAGGAAGAACAACAAGAACAGAGGAGAGAAGGTAGTATTTTCGTGAGAGAGAAGAGAGGAGAGAGAGAGTTACACAAGAGAATTTAATTCTGAGGAAAACAATTTCCTTGACTTTTTAGTTTGCTTACAACATGTATTTAAAGTCAAATCAGGCTTACAAGGACAGAAGATTTAATATATAAAACTCAACCCACTTGCACCTGCTTTGTCCAGAACCCCCAACGGTCTTCTTAAACCAATTGAAACCAATTGTAACCTTCTCAAACCAATTGTAACCTTCACCATTCGAATAATTATTCTCCTCTAGTCCTTTTTATTGCTTCATGTTCACACTCCCCCTCAAGCTTGACAATAGATACTATGTTAAGCTTGGAGTACCATGAAGCATTCCCTCACTAAAACCTTACTTAGCAAAACCCATTGGGATAAAAGCTAAGCAAGGAAAGAGTAGAACACTTCATGGAGAGGGGATTAGTGACATGAAAGGTCTATGAGTCCAAGCTTAGGATGAATGAACTCACAGACCTTGCTGCTTGCTGCCTTAGTGAAGATGTCAGCAAGTTGATCTTCACTTCTAGTATAGCAAGGAAGGATTACTTGTTGTTCCA
>CAKOAT010077378.1:0-107456 GCA_932364175.1 Eruca vesicaria subsp. sativa
GAATCATAGTCAGCCATGTGTATTAAGATTTTGATCTATCAAGGTGACAAAATATCTATAATGCTCCCTAGAGATGCATGGTGCATTCCATACATCAGAATGTATAACATCAAAGCAATGTTCATAGATAGTGGATGACTTAGGGAATACAGTTTTGCAGGGTTTGCCTAGAATGCATGCTTCAGAGCCATCATTTTTTAAAAAAACACACATTTTGTAATAGGAGGTTCAGTGCACAAGAATGGGGATGTCCTAGCCTAGCATGCCAAAAAACATCATTATCTAAGGCATGAATTGAACTAAAAGCAGATAAATTTGAATCGGTTTTGATGTTTTCAAGTAGGTACAAGTCCTCCTTTGTAACACCTCTGCTAATCAACTTAAGAGTCTCAATATCCTGAAAAACAACCTCATGAGGACTAAAGATCACATTGCAATTTAAGTCAGTGGTAGTCTTCTTAACAGATAACAAATTGGAAGCAAAGGTTGGCATATGAAAGGTTTTGGTATCTCTATCAAACAGTTTAATAATTCCTTCACCTTTAATTGGTATTCTATCACCATTTGAAATCTTAACATTACCTCCTATAGGTTTAATATTACTGATCAACTGAACATCACTAATCATGTGATGAGAAGCGCCTTAGTCTATGACTAGAGGCTTAACACTATTAGATGTATTCAGAGAAGTAATGAGAGCATTAGGTGATTTATATGATGCATTGAGAGAGAAACCATGTGTGTTACCAGACTCCTTTAGGGCTTTGAGAAGGGCATCAAGTTCTGACTTCTTGATAAACTCATCTTGTGTAGAATTCACAACTGAGAAACCATTGAATGTCAATGTGTTCCCCTCACCATCCTCAGTCATGAGGTTTGAGGTGTGGGTGGAGAATCCAGCACCTCTCCTTGCCATGACCAGCCTTCTTGCAGTGGTCACACACCCAAACCTGTTTAGCCTCTGGTTTGTAGAAGCTTTTGTTAGCCACGACTTCAGCTTTATTTCCCATGATAAGCTCCTCTTTGCCTCCAAAGAGACCCACTGATCCTTGCTCCTTTTGATATCAGTGCATACAATTCTTCAAGAGATGGAAGCTTGTCACTCCTTAAAATATGCTTGATCACCATAAACCGGATTGAGAGTAGACAGCAAGGCGTAGACCTTGTCTTGTTCTTTCCTCTCATTAATCACCTCAGAGTCAATAGTAGCCGGTCTCAACATTTCCTGCTCTGCCCATAACTATCTAAACCTCCAAAAATGCGTAGAAAACTCAGTGTCTTCTTGATGAAGAGTATTGATGGTCCTCTTGACCTCAAATACCCTACTTATGTTGGATATGTTGCCATATACCTTCTGGAGAGTGTCCTATAATTCATTTAAAGTTTCACAGTAGGAGTAAGCTTCCAAGATTGAGTCTTCAAGGCTGTTCTGAATGATAGACAATACAATGAGATCCTCCTGGCCTCTTTTTCTATCTTCATCAGCCGCCACTGAAGACAACCCTTTTATTGCTTCATGTCAACAATGTCACCACATCACTAACAGAATTCCAAAGGAAGGAAATCAGTTCTACTACAAGTAGTATAAAGGTAAGAAAACTTCCATCATCTACCTTTTAGTCAATTCTAAAATTTATTTATTTTTAATAGCTAGAACATTATAAACCATGGGCTTTAGTATAAATAATCATGTTATTTATAAGAAAATACTAGATTTTATACATGCATGGTTGCACACACATAGTTTTATTCTGATAAATTAGATATAATATAGAAAATAAACTCGCATAATTTTTTTTAACAGATTGAGACTACTATATTATTATTTGGTACAAACTCTTGATGTTTATTGACCAGGTTCACATGGAAGATATTGTTAGAACTCTGGATCTAAATGTTTTTGATGGATACAATCACATGATCGCTGAACTAGAAAAACTATTTGATATCGATCAATGGAAATTTACTTTTAAAGATAATGAAGGAGATATGATTCTTGTTGGAGATGATCCATGGCTGTAAGTTTCCCCTTTCTTCTTCTCACTTTTTGGGGGAAAAAAACTTAATGTGTTTTTGATTTTGTGTAGCGAATTTTGCAACATCGTGAAGGAAATATTCATATGTTCAAACAAGATGCCATAAAATAAAATTAAAGACAATAATTTCACCAACGGATGTCGCCAACAGTCAAAGATGGTTCTTTTTCTTATTTTATCAATGGAGAAAATATCATTTAAATCATCAATTTTCAAATTTGGTTAAAATAATACACTAATTTTCTCGTAAACCAAAAAAATAGTTAATTTTTATTAACACGCCATTTTAATCACAAACTTTTATCGATCATACCTTTTAGTCATATAGTTAGTTAAAGGTTATATAGTTGACTAACCTAAAATAACATTAAAAGTTGATGATTTTTTTTTGCAAAATATTAGATTTTAAATATTGAAAAAATATTTTTAATAACTATAACACTAATGAATAAAAAATAATTCTAACCAAAAAAATAAACATAACTCAATGTAAACTAGTTAGTTAACATATCACTAATTGAATATCTTAGTTATAAAATGATTATGAAGGATTTTTTAATTATTTATAATTAATTTTTGTGCAAGATTTTTCTTCAAAGAAATCTATATAATCTCTATAAATTTGTTACAAGAATTTTCTGCATTTAAAGAAAAATAAATTTCACCAAAAAAGTTTGAAGATCCAAAATGTTCCCACATCCAAAATGAAAACTCTTGATGTAGGAACATTTTGGATATTAAATTTTTTTAGTGAAACTTATTTTCTTTAAATACAGAAAACTCTTATAACACATTTATAGAAATTATAAAAATTTATTTGAAGATCTTTATTATAAACTAGAATTTGATCCGTGCGTCCGCACGGGTGTTCTATTTAGCTTTTATATTGCTTAATTCTTTTTTTAATGGGATTTAAAATTACCAATAGTATATATTTGTTTAATATGTATTTTAAACACAATAATTTTATAACAGATTTAATCAAATTAATTTAATTATTATCTTAACAGTAAATATTGTCTCATATTGCCTTGAATGTTGGTTTACTTCTTATTATATACTATTTTAAGACATTATTAATTTTTGTTTTTATTGAATGTAATTATGTGAGAAAAATAAATTATAGTAATACAATAAGTATTTAATTTTCTTTTAATATTAATTTTATATTATACTTATACCTTAAATATTTTGAGTTTTGAAATAAGTTATATATAAAAATATAAATTGACTATGTATTTTTGTATAGAGAAATTGCTATATATTATTCATGTAGAAAAATATTAAAGTTTGAAATCCTGTAGAAAAGTAATTTTTTCATATGTCATTATCAATTTGATTTTGAAAGAAAAAAATAATGACTTGACATAATAAAAACAGAACAATAAATGTAACTTAATTCATGAATGATTATGATTTTAAAGCGAATAGTTATTCTATTACTCAAACTTCAGGTGGTCTAGATAATCAGACCGGAATAGAACAATAAATGTAACTTAATTCACGATAAAAAGATCTTGGAGACCTAGCTAAAGACTCAGACATTTCATTTTGCGCTCTTGAGATATAAAAAATCTTGAAATCCGGAAAACATAATATTGAAAATTATGATCTACCAGTGACATTTATGTTATGTTACATATGTGTGGGATGCCAGCTTAGAGAATAAGTATTGTGTAATATTCTGTTTCTAAATAAATCCTATCGAATACACTAATACACGCTTTATTTTATAAAAATGTCATTTTAGTTTTTTTTTAAATAAATGTCATCCCGCATTTCCCTGCATATATTCATATCAAATATCTTTCTTGTTTTTACAAACAACCAATAAATGTTTAGTTAAATAATTTTTATTTAAATAAGTGTATAATAAATCAGGGATATATTAATATATTTTATTAATTTTTAATATATGTGAAATATGTTAAAGTAATATTTTTTAATAAAACGAAGGGAGAAATATTTATCTTAATATGTGATTGTGACTTTGTAGAAATCTTTTTGTAAGATATTTAATGCTCTTTTATTTTCAAATGATTACCAATAAATTGATTTTTTTTGTATTGGTAATGTTAGCTTTATTGGCAGTTTATATTTGAAAAATAAAATCAACTACTAAATGAACAAACCCAGCAAGTGTTTAGTTAAGTTGGGTCTCACAATGGACTAAACACCTTTACCGAAAGAAGCAAAGATCCCTTCAAATCTAGTGGCAATTCTTGTAATTATTTAGGAAATATTAGAGTTAAATACTACATGTACTTCAGTTTTAATAGCTTAGATATAAAGAATCATGAAGAATCTATTAACCAATAACTCTTTTTCTTTAAAAATAAAGAATTGAATTAATATTTTGCTAACAACTTTTTTACATTAAATTTATAAAACATATTCTGAATAGGATTATATAAATATTTACGAAAATTAATCGTAAATAATTACAAAGTTCTTCATAATCATTTTATAACTAAAAATATTCAATTAATGATATGTTAACAAATTATTTTACATTAACATATGTTTATATTTTTGGTTGGAATTATGTTTTATTTAAAATTTTATTTATTAGTAGTATAGTTATTAAAAATAATATTTAAAATTCAATATTTTTTTAAAAAAATGTTAATACATATTTGTGCCAAAAAAACATCAACTTTAAAAGTTATTTTAGACCTACCATTGGTCAAATATAATGGTTGACTAACGATATGAATAAAATGGTATGGTCGTCGAAAGTTTATGATTAAAATGACTTGTCAACAAAAGTTAAGTGTTTTTTTGGTTTACGAGAAAGTTGATATTTTATTTCAACCAAAATTTCCTTTTATTGATGCTTGTTTTACATAATACTTAGGATTGATCCGCTCTTCACGCGGGAAGTTTACTTTCGTTATGTTTTAGTTTGACATTTGTGTTTAACTTGAATATATTTGTTTTATCTTATGTTTGAATCTTTGAAACAGTTTTTTTGTCATCGAGGTAATACAGACTCATGATGACTCTGCAAACCAAAATGAGAGCTCTGAATCCATATAGACGATGAAAGTCGGTTGTTTCCTAGCACTGCGTGCAAAGCTATCCGCTCTCGAATTCATCGTTCGAGGTACATAGAGAAGCTCGGAGGAGTGAGAACTGCCTTTAAGTGTCTTGATATCTTCTAAGTAACTTGCAAAAGCTGGTTATTCTTCTGGTTCTGAAATCATCTTCACCAGTTGAGAAAAATCCGGTGCAAATGTGACTTGGTATTGGCGTAAATTTGTCATTGACTCCATTGCCTATATAAGTGCTTCAACTTCAGAGTGAAGCGATGAAAGACCAGCACGAATATTACGTGCCCCGATTAGCCCAAGAAAACCTTTCAGGGTACTATACCAGCCTTGTCCCGAAAGTGGTTCCTTGTCCTTCCATGATCCATCTACAAAACATCATCTGCCAGGGATATTAGGTAATGTTGTGGTCTCGTCCCCAATGCTTGGGAGGGTCCTTTGAGTAGGTGTCGTTTGTGCCTCAGCCCATAGTAATGATTTTGTTTCCGCCAAATTTGAGAGTATCCCTGGGATCAACCTCTATATTACTAAAGGTCTTATTCTTCCTCCCTTTGAAACTGTTATTTCTCTTCTTTATTTTTTATCATCTATTTTTGTTAAACTTGTTTGTTCTAAGGAGATTGAGTCTCAATTTCGCTCAGGGGCGAATCCGCCGTTCAGACTTAAGATATATTACCAAAAATTATTCATAAATTTTATTATTTATATTATTATTATTTTTGAATTGATAATAAAATTACCACTTCACAATAATTATTTTTTAAATTATTATCTTTATAATCTTAGTGAGAATTTAATAGAAAAATAAATCCAAATTGAGGGGGTCAGTTAGCACAGACAAATTTCTAGTATTCACGATGATTAATTCAACAATAAAAAATTAGTTGGCCACTATATGTGTTGGATAAGCTTCATTGATTAGAGAAAAAGTTATTTATAAAAGGAAAGTTGGATAACTAATTCTAAATAGGTTTAGGTTAAGATAAGTTCCTAGATCACAATGTAATAGGATAAGCTAAAATTTCAATTACCTATATAATAAGATCTAATGTAAGATGATCAAATAAGAAAGTTAAGAAAGAAGAATAAAACAAAGCAACCGTTTTATAAAGTTTCTTGTCTTTCACCTGCATACGTTCAACAAAAAACAATCTTTAAGACTTTATTTGGTATCATAGCCTGAGGTTACTTGAGATCGAGTGTTACGAATCATGGATGAAGCAAGCCGACGATGAAGAAAAAAACGGTACCTTCCATAGTTGTTTGCACTATGTTGACCTCATCAAACTATGCGGTGTGGTCAATGCGAATGAAATTCTTGTTAACGGTTCATGAAACATGGGAATCAATTGATCCAGGATTAAAAGTACAAAAGAACGATATGGAAACTGTTCTTTTGTTCCAATCAATCCCTGAGAATTTAATTCTGCAAATAGGTGATCTAGATTCTCCTAAAGAGATGTGGGAAGATTTAATATCAATGAATCTTGGTGATGGCCGTGTTAAAGAAGCTTGACTACAAACACTAATGATTGAATTTGATCAGTTAAGAATGAAAGACACAGAATCTGTAGACTTGTTCTCTGGAAAGCTGTCAGAGTTTGCAGCAAAATCAGCCGTGTTAGGTCACACAATGGAAAAACCGAAGCATGTTTCTTTATTGTTTTCCAAACAACATATTTATTCACATCACAGCAATTCTAGAAAATGTACTTGACCTCAATGAAACAAGATATGAAGATATTGTAGGTCTAATCAAAGCCTTCGAGGAGCGCTTGCGAGGAGAGCAGACTCACGAAGAACTTGGAAACCTTCTCTACAAAAATTCTAATAGACGAACAGAAGTCTCTAGAGGAAGAGGTAGCAGATGGAGTCATGGGCGAGGAAACAGAGGTAGAAGACATGATAGAAGCAACTCATATGAGGAAACAAGGAGAAGAAAGATTACTCTCAGATCTTATGTTTCAACTGCAAAAAGAAGGGTCACTTTGCTTCTGTTTGCCACGATAAACAGCAAGACGACCATGAACTCAACAAAGCAGATACAGAGGTAGCTGATGTTTCATTATACATGCACGAGATTGTTTTCCTAAACAAAGAAAAGTTCATTCCAAAGACACTTGAACTAAGCAAGAAGTAAGATGGATTGTGGTATTTAGGTAATGGTGCGAGCAATCATCTGACCAGAGAAAGGTCATACTTCTCCGAACTCAATGAGAATATAAAAGTCAAATTTAAGTTTGGAGATGGGTCTTTTGTTGACATAACGGAAAGGGTTCTATATTGTTCGAGGCAACGACCGGCAAGCAGAAACTTCTATCAGATATATACTTCATACCAGAACTTAGGAGTAATATAATAAGCTTGGATCAAGCCACCGAACAACGATGCGATGTTAGAATGAAAGAGAAATTTCTAAAGTTAAAAGACTCTATTGGAAGATTGCTTGTAAAAGTATTAAGGGGTTCAAATCGACTGTATAAGATTGCTCTTAACGTAGGAAAGCCTGCATGTCTACAAACAAGGATTGACGAAGAGCCTTGGAGATGGCATGCGCGGCTTGGTCACATAAGATTTCAAGATATGAGGTTGATGTCAACACAAGATATGGTAACAAGATTGCCGGAGCTCAAACAAGAAAAGCAACTTAGTGGTTCCTGTTTGGTAAGAAAACAAACTCGGCAGTCATTCTCCAAAGCAACCACTTTCAGAGCATCACAAGCACTCGAAGTGCCACACGCAGACCTGTGCGGCCCAATCACACCAGCCACACTTGCAAATAATAGGTGTATCTTTGTGATAATCGATGACTGCACAAGATATATGTGGTCTATCCTATTAAAAGACAAAGGTGATGTGTTTGAGAAAGTTAAAGCATTCAAGAAGCTTGTTGAGAACGACATCAACAAAGAAATAAAGACCTTACGCACGGACAGAGGTGGTGATTTCACATCAAAAGAATTTGAAGATTTCTGCAACAGCAATAAAATAAAGCGTCACTTAATAGCTCCCTACACTCCTTAACAAAACGGTGTCGTTGAAAGAAGAAATCACACCTTGATGGAGATGACAAGAAGCATACTAAAAGCAATGAAGGTGCCTAATTATTTGTGGGGTGAAGTGGTTCGACACGCAACATATCTTATTAACAGGGTCCCAACAAGAGCATTACAGAAAAGACCCCATACGAGAGCTTGAGAGGAAGAAAACCGAGTTAGGTCATATAAGAGTATTTGGCTGCCTTGCTTACTCAAAGGTTGATTCAGCTCAACTCAAGAAGCTCGATGATCGATCTCTGGCTTTGGTTCACCTCGGAATAGAGCCAGGATCCAAGGCGTATAGGCTTTATAATCCAAGCACAAGAATGATAGTTGTTAGCAGAGATGTGATCGTTAACGAGAAAGCGTGTTAGAAATGGAAGGGAGACAACAATCAGTTCGAGATAAAAACCAGGAATGTTTCATATGTCGTGGGGACTCACAATAGACGAAAGTCACAGTCCATTCATGGTTCAGAATCAACAAGAAGATGATGAAGCTGCTGAAGAAGTTGAAACAGAAGCAGATTCTCATGTCCCTGAAGTAAGTGATACCAATCACAACACAAAACCAACCACGACATAAAAGAACAGATGTTCGACACGTCAGGTAAAGCTTCCTACCTACCTTAACGATTATGTATTGATAGCTGATACAGAGTGTGAGATGCTACTCCTCATACTCAATGATGAACCTATAAACTATCAAAAAGCAAGCTTGATAAGAGATGGAGAAATGCATGCCCAGACGAGATCGACTCCATAAAAAGAATAAGACTTGGACATTGGTTGAAAATCCACTTTCAGTGAAAGTAATTGGTCTCAAATGGTTTTTTAAGATCAAAAGAAACACAGATGGTATGATCAACAAATTCAAATCAGGACTCGTTGCAAAGGATATGCGCAAGAGCTTGGGATTGATTATGATGAGGTTTTCGCTCATGTAGCCAGAATAGAGACTATTAGACTCATGACTGGGTTAGCTGCAACAAGTGGATGGGAGATTCATCACTTAGACGTTAAGACAGCCTTCATGCACGATGAATTAAACGAAGACGTTTATGTTTTGCAACCTGAAGGGTTTGAAAAGAATGAAGAAGAACACAAGTTTTCAAACTATCTAAGGCACTATATGGACTTTGTCAGGCTCCAAGAGCATGGAATACAAATCTCGATCAAATCATGAAGAAGTTAGGCTTTAAGAAGTACTCAAAAGAAAGTTGTGTTTATCAAAAACAAGAAGGAGAGAAGATTCCCATCGTGGCAGTATATGTTGCGATATGTTTATAACAGGAGATGCACTTAGTTCGATCATGGAGTTTAAGACATCAATGGCAAACAGTTTGGGATGTCTGACCTTAGCCAACTAAGTTATTATCTCGGCTTCAAAGTTAAATAAGACTTAGAGGGAATCGAGATTAAAACATGAAGCATATGCACGGAGAATACTGCAAGAAGCAAGAATGGACGACTGCAACCCCACTACTATTCCCATAGAGTTTGGTCTAAAGATATCAAAAGCAACAGAAGGAGACGAGATCGATGCAACTACAGACGAAGAATTGGCTGTCTAAGGTACCTCTTTCATACGAGTCCTGATTTGGCTTTCTTTGTTGGCATACTCAGCAAGTACATGCATTCCCCAAGCACATCACATGGAAAAGCGATCAAGCAAGTATTAAGATACTTACAAGGAACCATGGGGTACGGCTTAATGTCTAAGAAAGGAAGATCACAAACTCTCATAAGATACAACGATAACAGTCACAACACTGATTCTGATGATGGAAGGAGCACCACCGCATACTTGTTCTGTTTTGGTGAAACACCTATAACATGGTGCTCTCAAAAGCAAGAAACCGTGGCTCTCTCGTCTTGTGAATCGGAGTTTATGGCCACAACGGAAGGTGCGAAACAAGCAATCTGGCTTCAAGACTTGATGAGTGAGATTACTTGAAAGAAGAACGCAAAGACACGGATTCGTGTAGACAAAAAATCAGCCATCGCATTGACAAAGAACCCAATATTCCATCAATGAAGTAAGCATATCCATAAGAGATATCATTTTATTCGAGAGTGCATTGAAAGAGATCAACTGGACGTGGAACATGTACCGGGGAAGGATCAGCTTGCTGATATATTAACCAAAGCATTAGCGAAGACACTATTCAAGAAAATGAGGGATCGAATTGGTGTACAAGATCTAAGCAAAGATAACTTGAAGTTTAAGAGGGTGAATGTTGCATAAGCTTCATTATTTAGACAACAAATTATTCATAAAAGGAAAGTTGGATAACTAATTCTAAATAGGTTTACGTTAAGATAAGTTTCTAGATCATTATGTAATAGGATAAGCTAAAATTTCTATATATAAAGAGATCTAATGTAAGATGCATCAAATAAGAAAGTTAAGAAAGAAGAATAAAACAAAGCAACTGTTTTATAAAGTTTCTTGTCTTTGAACTACATACGTACGTTCAACACAAAACAGTCTTAAGACTTTAATATGATCGAACTGTACATGTACAAAACTGTATAGTCTCCGTGTTTGTCCCTTTTTTGGGTCAAATGTCTCCGTGTTTATCATCGTCAAAATTTAAGCGGTGAACAAAACATTTTTTTGTCTATCATGAAAAGTAGTCGATTTGGGTTCAAGATGTACACACGGATTAATAGAAAGAATTAAATAAGTCGTTGATGAATGTTGATATAAGTCAACATACACTATTGCTCAGGACAACTCTACTACGATTCTTGTGGACTAATATGAAGTATGAATGGCAAGGAAGTCGGGTATTTGGCTTTTCCTCGAAGAAGGGACAAAACACTATCTCTTAAATTCAAATCTTAGCCATTCGTTTATCAATAACGAATCTTGAAGAACACGTCGAAACCGTGTTTACTTTTTGATCCCTATTTAGAAATATTACTAGTTTTAAGAATAAAAATAACGTACTAAAAATACAGGTTGGCTTCCTCTATATATGTAATATGTATGGAAAGACTTGCAATGCCCAAAAATAAGACGGAGAAGAAAATGGGTTCGAAGTCTCCAAATATTGCTGCACTTGTGTTCCCACTGCTACTTATACTGTTCACCCTTTCCTCTCAAGCTCGACTCGTCGAATCTACTGGGCGAAAACTGGGTAGGTATCTTTACATGGTATATACATAGTATAATAACGCAGACTGAATTTAACGGCAGTTTATTTATTGTCGACTGAAAATTAATTTAAGTGATTAATTTAAGTGAAGTTTTCAATCGTTAGAAAAGAATAATTGAATATTTAAAATGAATTGGGTCAGGCCAATTTGTGAGGTTTCTTCATTAAAATTCATACGTAAGATTCAGGAAAAAACTGAATACACCCAACGTGAAATCAGTTTCTCCACCTATGCAAATCAAACATCCTCTATAAAATTATTTTGGATGTTAAATAGCAGCGTGGAGGTTTGGGGGAGCGCCTATCATATGGACACCGCCTTCAAATTCATGCGGGGCTTCTCCAGCAGTATGGTATCCGAAACCTACGAAACGCCGACCATGCAGACGTCCTCCAGGAATTGGCATCCCTACGTCTTACCAATCTCCTTGATACGATCACTTTATAATAATACTTTGCGTTTTGATAAAAAAAAGTAATACTTTCAGTTTACATGTCTCTGTGTCAGACTTTCGAAGTTATGTCGAATAATCAAATGTATGAGATTTTCTGATCTGTTTTTTTTTTGTCTAGTGTAACCAGACGACTGTTTGTTGTCAACTATGAATCAGTGAACGAACTAATAATGCTTACTGGAACTAATATGTATTAAAGAAATTGCTTAAAATTCCCTAAATTAGGTATATAAATTTTCAAACTACACTAAAATACTCTAACATTAAAAAAGTACTCTTAACATTTGGGTTTGGGAATCGGAGTTCATTAATAGTGTTTAGTTTTTAATATTTAGGGGGTGATATTGGATTTATAAACATATATAAATGTTTTATAAATTATTTTAAAATATTTATAAATAACTTAAAAATAAATTAATCTGTTTACCACAAGTTTAATAACATCTTTTAAAGATAAATTTGAAAATTGTTATCTAGAGTATTTTCGTCTACCGACAGAGAGAGAAAGCTCTATCATCTCTCTAAAAACACAGTCTTTTTCTTCTGATTTGGTTAAGGTCGGCGTGCGTGGGCTCACACAGCCACGACGTCGGCCTTTGTCCTTTCGTTAGCTTGATTTTGTCGTTATTTTCATGATGTTTGACTGAGATTTCGTTTGGGTAGCTGAGTGGTTGTGGTGGAAGAGGTTTTCCGATGAGTTCTCCGGTCAAAGCTAACAGATCTGTTTTATTGTGTTAAAGAATATGCCGGATCTGGTGGATCTACGTAGTAGTTCTTCTAAAATTGTTGTCTTCTCTGTTTTTTTTTGCATTAGCTTCCGTTCAGATCTCTAACCTAATCCATCAACTTACTCCAGTGTTCTGGGATTTCTTCGGTCTTTATCCTTCACTCGTTTTAGTCAGGTGGGTTGATGGCTTCACAGAAGCTGAATTCGAGGCGTCCTTGGTTGGGTTCTAGTGTTAGTCCTTTCTGATCTTTGTCTAGCGACGGTGTAAGCGATGCGTGATGGTGGCGTGGTGGTGTGTGGGGAGCAGAACATGTCTAACATCTCTGAGAAGTTTCACGTTGCTTGTCTCACTCTTGGAAGGAGTCTTTCTCGCGGCCTTTGAATAGATGGTTTCTGGTTCGCTTGAGGAAGGGGCGTAGTCCCGGGTGTTGTTCTTCTCTGTTCTTTGGCTGATGTTATTCTTATGGTTCTGGTTTGTTATCGTGAACTGGAGGTTCAGGTAAGTCTAGTCTTGTTTCGTTGTTATGGCCACTGTATTGCTTCCTCTCTCTTGTGTGGTTTGTTTTGTGTGGTTACGGCAAGAGTTCCGCCTGTTCTAAGCTTAGATGGACTGATATCGATATCTCTGTCATGGTTTGTTGAAGGATTTGGTTGGAGAAGTGTGGAGAACTCTAGTGATTCAGTAATTTGTTGTAAGTGTCACCCTGTTCTTTGGGGTTTGTGTCTCCCTCTTGTGGGCTATGTTTCCGGAGATTGTAAGGTGTGTCCGCCGACTTTAGGATATCAATCTTGCTTGTATGTTTTGTCTTTGTGGCAATGAATGAAAAGAATCAACTTTGACGAAAAAAGAGTATTTTCGTCTAGGATAGCTGATGAAACTACTCAAAGTACAACAGAATAAACTATTTTAAATTCTTATTTGGAGATTTAACATCAAATAAAATACTAGAATTCTTTCAAACATGACTCAATTTTTTTGTAAACACAAAACTAACATTTTCTCTCTCATATTTTTTTGCTTCCATCCCTTTCATACCAAATTAATTATGAAAGTCCAGTTTTGTAAAAACAAATTCTGAAAATCACAAAATCTCTTGAACAACCTTATCACGTTCACTTATTTATGAAAATGTTAACCACTATGAAAAACAACAAAAAAAATGATGCTAGAAATGCTGTCAAGTGGTATGTTTTACTCATCTTCTCTCATTCGTTACACACACAAGTCCAATATCTTCTATTTTCTCTCCATTTCACCCTAAAACTCTCAAGTTTTCATTTTTAAAATTACATTGTCATTGAACTTCCCCAAACTTTTTTTTTTGAATGAAATTTTTTGAATTATACAGAGGTATCATGGCCTCACGTGTGTTGCCACGTGTCGGTCCTTTGTCTCTGGCGATGCCGAAATGTTAATTTCCCAGTGGTCGGGATTCGAACCCGATGACGGTACTTACAGCGGTAAGCCCTTTACCACTAGAGTTAGAAGCCCCGGTTGAACTTCCCCAAATTTAATGCTTATTGGTCACGAGCAGGTGTGTATCTTTCATTCATCTTAAGTTAAAACTTACGGGAGCTTGGGAAATTAAACACCAACTCTCATTGGATCTCGGTAATATTCACTTGAGATTCGCGAATGAACTTCACGTGAACTTTAATTTACCAGTCGAATTTCGGTGAAGTCTCCTATTCAATGCATATGTTAGTTTGGTAATTGACCATTTGATTAGTTTTTTTAGTAGATGTATGCTAGTTTTCCTTGGTAAACAAAAAATCAAGTAGATTTCAGAAGAAATATTCATAAAAGCGAGGTTAGTTTCGTGAAGTTTTCTGTGTGGAGACTTCACCTGAACTCTTCCTACATATCACATGAAGTCTGCTAAGTGTCATAAGAAGTCTGAAAATGTCGCTTTGCAACAACAAAATGTTTAAAAAAAAACTAATTAAAACTAAATTAGCAGACTTCAGATGAAGATTCTTATTTTTGACAAAAGATTGGACGTCACCCAAAGTAATATGTTAATTTTTTCGCGATTTAAGTCAAACACATAGTTCTGAAAGTATACTTCATGCTCATATAAATTCAAATGCGGTCAATTGCAAAATTAACGTCAACAAGCTTGTTTTAACACCTCCAAGACATCATGAGACATGTAGGAAGACATAAGATGAAGTCTCCATACAGTAAACTTGGCATGAAGTATGCTTTGAAGAATAAATTATCCTTCAGAATTTTGGTCAACTGCTTGAACCATGTTAAGACTAAATATAAAAAATGTAAATTTGTTTTCTTCGAAAAAAGAATGTCTTATGTCTACCTAATCAATAGATTATTATGATTGGTATCTTATGATCCTGATTAGAATATTTCAACATTTGATGAAAACATATAAGTTTATGCTTAATAGTAGCTTAAAAAGTTGCAAATTATAATAATCAAAGGACAGATATAGGTAAAATTAAATTTCATCAAAAATAATTTTCCAATCAAATCTTTTAGGAAACTAATTTGTTAGAAAACAAATTTAATGTTAAAATACATAGCTCAAGGGATTCTTTTCCGGAGTCTACTTGTTTGTCAATAATCCTTACAAAAATTTGCAGATGAAGTCTTCATTTACAGATAAAATTGCCAATAAAGTCTACCAATGAAATCTGTAGATGAAGTCTGTTATTTATGATGTTGTGGGTTCATATTAAAAATTTTAATATCTCAAAACTCTAAAATATATAGATCTAAAAAAACACCAAAATAAACTCAAATAATTACATATATTTAAATATTATTTTTTCTCTGTTTTTAGATATGTAAGATTATATGAAATATACAAGTATGGGGTTATATATATACTCTAGTGACTTTTTATCCTTTGATATTGTGATCATTAAGTGTTTTTTATATATGGCTATGTGTTGTCTTATGCATTTCAAGATAAGATGTCCTGACTAACAAAGCTTCCCTTTTTCTAATTATTCTGCTTTATAATATTAACATATATTTAATTAATTTAAATGGAAAACTTGAGGTTAATTAAGTTAAAGATGGAGTTTTAGTAAATGTGCTTGTATCTATACTATTAAAAATACTATTAAAAGGGAATCAGTAGGCGAACAATCTATTTATACAAAGTTAATACACCATTTCATTAATGGTAAAATGGTCATTTAGCTAATAAATATATTGGTTTACCTATTATTTCGCGTATCATATATATTATCATATATTACTCTAACCATAATTTATTATCTTTTAGTCCATATAATGTCGCATATGTTTTAGTATAAATTTATACAATCATATATTATCTATCTTACCATATAACTCTAACCATAATTTATTCTCATTTACTTCATATAATGTCGCACATGTTATATTATAGATATATAAAATCATACGTATTTAATATACAGACCTATCAATATATATGTAAAATCATTTTTCATGTACAGACCTATATATTAATGTTTCACCATATCTTATTCTTAAAAATAGACCTACAATATTTAAACATCAGATATTAAAATAAGTTAGCATATAGCATACAACATATTATATCACATTCTATAGTTTCAAATATTTACAAAATCAAATTTGATAAAAAATTTTAACAAACCATCTGTTAAAAACAAAACTATATATATTATATCAATTAATTTTTATAAAAATTACGTATAACAAATATTTGTTATTTATTATAAGTTTAAAAGCTATTAGAAACCTTATAAATCTATACTATTAAATTATCCAAAATATGCCAAGTAAATCTAAAAATATTATCGACTCAACAAATATAATTTTCATAAATACAGTAAAAATATAATTATAAAGAGTATGAAAGGGCATTCGGGTTAAGTACAGATAGGTTTCTTATGGGTCTGAATCCCGTAGGTCCTAGACATTTGGGCCTAATATGATATTTTAATTTTTTTTGTTTGGGTCGGTTTACATAGGTCTTAGTGGGTTTGAGTCTATAATTCAAACACATATAGTTTTTATTGGCTGATAATTACAAATTTAAATTAACTATATATTGTATATATGATTGGTTTATAATTACAAATTTAAATTAACAATATATTGGTATATACGATATTGTATATGACCAATTTAAAAAAAGAAAATCGATTTAAATGTATTCAGCAAATATTTTAGTTAACGTTATATTGTATATACAATATTTAATAACAAAATCCAGAAATATTTATTTTACTTCGTCTACAATTTTTATTTAATATCACAACTAGTTATTATTTTCCTTATTCTTACAGAATTATTTCTAACCTACTTTAATTGGATTAGCATTAACTCTTAGAAATTTAAAAAAAAATTATTCTAATTTCAATATACTCGCATAATATTCCTTATTCCACAAAGTTACATATTTTATCAAATCCTTAAAATATTCTAACCTACATTTGCGTAACCGAAATTCGCTATACCAACTACCTATTATAAATATATGATCAGTTAACCATGATATTCATCAGGCTTACAGATACAGAAAAAAAAAATAGTGAACAATATGTAGCTAACTTTCTTGAAAGATGGCATGTCACATCCAAGTGAAGATCATTGATACATAGAGACATTTCATGAAAGACATTGGAGAATCTATGGAACGAATCCTATGTGATGCTAATGTAAGTTTAATATCTTATATAGATTTGTGATTTCTATATACTGATTTTGTTAACATACAAGCTAACCGATATACTTATTTTTATACTTTTAAAGGGAACCAAAATCCATGCCTCGTGTAACAAGACACACATTGGTAAATTGACCAAACATGTTTACCTCATTTTTTATAGCTTGATAGTTAGTATACATATAAATAAAATTGCCATGATTCTTTCTAATAACAATAGATTTACCTCATTTTATAATTTATATCTAATAATTTAGACATTTTCAGTTTACATCGGATTTTAAATTAAAATATCTGTAATTCCAAAAAAAAAAAAGTTATCCATTTGATTCTTGGTTCGGGGTAAGAAAATCGTGGGTCAAAAATCAGGGGTCAAAATCTCATATAAAATTTCATTTAGAAGAATTTATTTAACTTCACAAATAAACCCGCGTTTTCTAAGCGTGGGTCAAAATATAGTTAGCTTTTAATCTAGTCATTGCAATTTACTATGAGTTAGTCTACTCATTCTTAGAATGATTAGAGTCATTCTAAGTAATTTTTCTAAATATAACTTACTAAAACTAGATCATGATCTGCGCACCCGCGCGGGTTTTATTTTTCTTAAAGAAATTATATATGTATTTTATATTGTTTAGTTTTATATACTTTAAGTTTTTCCATATTTATTTTACATGATTAAACAATATAATTCAAAATTATATTTTTTATTAATAGTTTTTCATAAGTGTATTATAGATATATATACAGTGAAAATATTAACTTGGTTATTTGAATCCAAACCAGCAAATATCTGAAATGAACCCAAAATAAATATTCGAAGGGAGATAAAAAATTTAACCTCAAAAATTTGAAACCTAAATAGACTCGAACTGAACTCGGATGGCTCCCGAATATCAACCCATAGTTTAAAGTTTGTCGTACAATAAAAATGTAGAGTTGGTCAATTTAATAGTATTGAATTTATAGTATTGACATAAAATTGGTTAGTAGTGTTGGTAGTATCGATATAAATATTAATAGATGTAGGCTAACGAATTGTATGCAAATAATTGTCATAAATAAAAATATATAATATAGTTTGTTTTATAATGGAAGTATAGTACACATTTATAGATTAATATATTGGTTGACTGATATAATGGATATAGAAAAATATTTGAATTGAAAATATTAGATGAGATATGAAAAAAATAATTATGGTTGTTAGTGAAAGATTATATAAAGAAATATTTTATTAAATATTGAATTAAGATTTAAGATAGCCTAAATAATAGGAGGTCTAATTTAAATCCACATAAAAGAAGTTGTAATGTTTTTGTTTTAACAATATAGATTTAGGAAGATATTGATAAATTAATACGTATAATATCTCCATAAAATTTAGGATAATTTTTATATATGTGAATTTAAAAATACATTCTTAAATGTGTATTCAGGAAACCTTCATGAATAACATAAGAGAGCAAGCAGCATGACTAACCATGAAATGCATTCCGCTCCCGCCTCATAATATCCACAAGATCAGCAGGCACTGAGTTCGTATCAATCCTCACAAATAAGTATTTACTTTCCCAATTCGCCATCTTACTAGAAGGAGTGGCAACAATTTGAGGATTATCTGAAATATAATACATTCCGGCCTTTTTAGTCACCCGATTTGAAAGTCATGATGGTCTCAAAGAACAGTGGACTCATGGTTTGATCGAGCTCACTGGCCAGAAGGACAAGACCAACCACATCTTGGATACCACTGATGGTCAACTGAGAAATCGCAATATCACACCTTTAAAAATAGAGTAACAGAAGACGAGGAAGCGGAAATCATGAGTGACACTCTTATGATAAGGGTTTTTAAGCCTTATGCAAATCAAAGTAGTATTTTAGATGTCAATCCAAGTTCTAAGTGTTTTGAAACAAAGAGATTACAAGTTATGCTTAATCTAAAGGCAATCAGTTTTGAGAATGTCAAATGATTCAAGAACAATATAAAATGCAACAAGTAATAAACTTTCTCTCAATTAGTGAAGGTTAGATTCATGGGAATATGTATTTGGTTTAGGTGATCAAGTTCAATCTAAAAATGGTAAGCTTTCAATCAAAGTGTTTCCTTAAGTCTAAACAACAATGCTAAGCAAGTCCTAGGTCTAGGTAAATGCTCATTTGCTTTCATTAATCAAACACAAATGATCATTGGCTTAATTAATTCAAGCAATCATTAGGATTAAGTTTAATAACTATCTAAGACTCCCTAGATGCAAATGATCATTGGCTACGTAGTATTAAAGCTAGATGAGTTGGTTCAGACATTTAAACAAACACCTTATGGGTGGTTAAAGTCTAATGACCATGATTAAAGAGGCCAACATTAATCAAGCATTAAAATCACTCAACTAACAAGAAAACACAAAAATCTAACACCAAACACCTTAGATCTACACTTGATCACCCTTACCAACCTATCCCATGAATCTAAAGTGGATCTACTCACTAATACACATGATTAACCTAACAACAATGATTAATTGTTGGTTAAACATGATTAGAGATCAAGATTACTCAACAAACTTCTGAAAATAGGATGAAAAGAAGATAAAGTTATGATCTTTCACCAATAATTTCTTAGGTTTAGAGAGAAAATACAAGATATTTTTGGGTTTTTTGGAGTCTAAAACTATATATAAAAGACCAAAACTCGTATTGGTTTAACCCAATAAACCAAAGTCAAACAGGATTAAACCGGGTAAATAATGTAATTCTGACTTCATCGCAGCCATGTCTCTCCCGCGATGCTCCTCTGCGGTGTGGCTCATGTCTTGAGTCGGATTTCGCGGCCTTCCTATTCCGCGATGTTGCCCGCAAAATCTCCCTGTTGGACTGGACGACGCATGACCGCGACTATCACTCTCCTGCGAAGGGTTCCTGCGGCAGAGATGGATTCGACGTCACCGGCCCGCGTCCAGCTACATCCCGCGGTGGTTAAACTTCTTCTCTACCACTCAAACCGCAGCCATGGATCTCTCGTCTCAGCATCTTCAGAACCGTGGTCGCCAATCTCCATCACGGCTCCAAGTCGAGGCTCTCCTCCACGCAATCCTCCATGGAAGCTTCAATCCGTCTTCATTTCTCTTTCACCACGGGATCGAGATCTTAGCCCATCTCTGTCGTGTTTTGGGTCGACCTCGTGCTCCGGTGAGCCTCATCGTCGGAATCACAAAGAATCGCCGTCAAGATTTGGAGCCACCAGAGCTCGTGAGACAACAATGGTCAAGTTCTGGGATTTTACAAAATAGGTCCCTGAAATTCTGCTGTTTTATAAAACGGCCCTTGAACCTTTCTAAATTGCAGGAATAACCCATAATTTTGCCCCAAACTTCTCAAGTGTGCACTTTAGACCCTGTTCTATGCAAATGAACAAATATATACAACAACGGCTTCTAAATGCAACCTAAATGATCAATATGAACTAAGATGAGATATTAAAAACCTATAAAAACATGAGATATCAACTCCCCCAAACTAGATCTTTACTTGTCCACAAGTAAACTTTTAAAACAAAAGAAGAGAAGAAGTTTGAAAATGAGAACTTAAATCTTAGAGTAACAACTAAAGCATTCAATTCAATGTCCATCCAAGTAGTTTTAAAGTGCACCAATGATCTCTACTTTAAAAGAGCTAGCCATACTCATCACTCATGTATTGCCTTAGAGCTAAACTTTCAATGTAATAGCAAGAAACCAATGGAACTCAACTCTTTAACATTCATTACGTATTTAGTGAACTCTCTCAATCAACTTAAATCACAAACCAATGGGCTAGATGTTAAAGAGGCTAAGATGACTTCTGAAAATGGAGTTTGTTCAATTTCTTTAAGGTTTCACTCATGAAAAAGGGATGCACAAGCTAATTGCAAAAGTAAGAAGAAGAAGAACAATTCATGCATACAAGTATTCACTTCCATGTTCTACCCTTCCCTAGTTATATATCTACAATCCCAAACCATAAATATCAAACCCAAAACACTTCTCTCACCCCCAAACTCACCATTTCATCACTTAGGAAGCTATTTTCTATTACATTCCTCTCTTTTCTTTTATCTTCTCTTTTTTTTTTCTTTTTTCTTTTCTTTTCTAGAGGATCTAATCATCATTTTTCTTACTCTAGAGATTTACTTTCTATCTCATGCTTCCTAAGTTTCTCTTTTATTTTTGATTCACCCTTTTTTTTCTTTTTCTTTTGGGGTTCTTTTCACTCTTTCATTGCTTTCACTCTCTTCTTTTCTTTCCTCTCATCACATAATCTCACTCAGAAACAATCCCATCAAACCCCCAATCCTAACCAATCAAAGCAATTAGTATATGGAAGCTACTACTTGTCGTTCCTCTATCATTCAAAATTTTGCACTAGAATGCATCATCAACAAGAGGCCTCACTCATCAAACAATCAAGGGGCAAAGAAAAGGGTTAGGGTTCAAGGTGAGGTACCATTTAGTGATGCAAATGACAATTCAAGCTTGTAAGAAAGTCTAAAAAAGGATAAGCAAACTTGAATGTTCTATTGTTACCAAGAGTGAGCAATTCAAGCTTCAAGAGAGAGTAATTAGATGTTCATTTAAGTTCAAGTTCATAGAGTTGAGCTACAAGGAAATCATGCATCTACAAATGAGTTTAACTTTCTAGCTATGAGATCCAAGCATGGTTCTTTCTTAACTTCATGTTCATTTAAATGCAATAAACAACTCCAAGAATGTGCATTGAATCAAACTCTTAAGTTGTTACTCACCAACAAAATTTTATTAAGGCTCTCAATGCATATGCAATGCAATCTTAATATGCACTAGACTCAATCCTAAAATGCAAATGAGAAAAGATTCTACATGTTTATTTTTTTATTTTTTTCAAAAATTTAAAATTTTTAGAGTTTTTTATGCAAATAAATATGTATAATGCAATGCATGAGATGCATGACAAGTAAACAAAACAGAAAACAATGTGAGATAGTAGACTCTCCCCCAAACATACTTCACACAGTCTCTTGTGTGATAGTAAACTTGAAAGAGAGATCAAAAGAGAAATAAAATATGAAAGAACTAAGTATTTACAAAGGTAGAGTGCACTTACTTGAAGTTGGCCTTGATGAGAGAATGGGATGAGGAAAGAGAGCTTGTTGTGACCTTGGTAATGTCGACATGACTTCCTACAAGATTTAGAACTCCCCCAAACTTGTCCCTAAACTTATTCCAACATATTAAGGCAAGATAATAAATAGAAATTTATACAAAGTATAAACATGGGAATGCCTCCCAAGTGCGCTTGTTTTAAGTCTTTAGCTTGAATTTGTGTGCTTTCTAATCATAAGTATCAAAAGGCTGAGCCAATGCACCTTTGGTCATTCTCCTACAAGAACAAGAAACCAAGTGTGCAAAGAAACACACTGTCCATTGAAAATAGACAGACTTTTCATCAAAGAGATTTAGTAAAGATGTAGCATGAATTATGAAATACTCTTTGAGGTTCAAATGGTCATGAGAATCAAAAGCACTTGGTGGAAAGACAGGGTCAACTACAGGTTCAAACGAAGTTTTAACAAAGTAGTCAATAGTATCTCCATCAATCAAATAAAGCACAATATTCACATTCTCATGATTATTTTCAACATGGGGGCTTTCTATCTCAAGCAAGATCTTATCAACCCCTAAATCACTTAGTTCAAGAAGAGGTCTGGGTTCATCAAGCATCAAAAAGTCATATTCAAGATCAAATGAAGCACAAAGATAGTTCTTATCAAAACAAACTTCAAGATGATCTCTAACAAGCTTTTCTAATCTCAAGTCATCTAGCTTCCTAGTTTCACATATCAGATCATGACATTCATTGATGAGCACATGAGAATTCAAATCAAAGGTAATATCTTCAACACAAAGCAAGCAATTATCTTCAAAATCATGAAGCTCAAAAGTAGAGTCACATATACCTTCTAAATGGGTTGGTGGAACCCAATATATTACCTCCTTGAGATCATGAGCAACCCTTATCTCAAAATATGTGAGCTCTCTTCCTTCTAATGTTGCCCTATGTTGCATAAGGTTTAACCTTAGCATCACTGCCATGTCACTCCTTGTCAACATTGGGTTTTCTTTGCAAAGCTCATCCACCTTCAAACTTTGTTCTGGTGTGAGTACACTTTCATCAAAGGGTGGCTCCACATATGGCTCATCTTCAATGTCATCTTCAAATGTGTTTTCCTCTTCTTGTGGCTTTTCAAAGTATCTTGAAGCCATTTCTACAAAACAGAAAATCTAGAATAGAAAGTTAGTTATACAAAGGAAACAAAGCAAGAAAATAAAGCTTAGTCTAAAGAAAGATTGAAATCCTAATGAAAGATCTATCTAGTTCCCCAGCAACGGTGCCAAATTTGATAAGGCTTTTTTAGTCCTAGAGCAAATCAATGTAGAATTTAAGATTGTCGAACCACAAGGAACTAGTGATCTAAACACTAAGAATACACAAAAATTTCTTAATCTAAGCAAATAAGAGAGGTGGATGATTGTAACAAGCTAAGATCCTAAAAATATAAACAAAGGTGATCTCAAATCCAATCAAGAAATAAATGCAAGAACACTTTCAATCAACTTATAAGGTAGAATCCATGGGATTAAGGCAATTGATCTAAAGCAATTAAAGTTTCAATCAAAATGTTCCTTAAGTCTAAACAACTTAGCTAAGCAAGTTCTAGGTCTAGAAAAATGCTCATTTGCTTTCATTAATCAAACACAAATGGTCATTGGCTCAATTAATTCAAGCAATCATTAAGAGTAGGTTTAATAACTATCTAAACCCCTTGATACAAATGGTCATTGACTAGGTAGTCTTAAAGCTAAGGAGAGTTGGTTTAGTCATTTAAAAATACACCTTGTTGGCAGAAAATGACTAAGGTTCAATCCTAGAGTGATCAAGTCTAGAATAGCATTAAACACACTCAACTAGCAAGGAAACACTTAGATCTATACTTAATCACCCCAAATGTACCTAACCCATGAATTCTAAAAGTGTCTACTCTTTAATATCCATGAGAAACCTTAAATCCATGTTGGATTCAAGGCTAATCATGTTAATGAGAATGAGAAACAAGATATAAGATGAAGTACTTCCTTAAAATGATAAAAAGATTCAAGCTTTTACAATTGGAAACAAGTTCTTGAGAGAAAATGAGATACTTTTGGGTTTTTTGGAGTCTAAAACTATATATAAGAGGCCAAAACTCGTATTGGTTTAACCCTGTAAACCAAAGTCAAACCGGATTAAACCGGGTCAATAATGTAATTCTGACTTCATCGCAGCCATGTCTCTCCCGCGATGCTCCTCCGCGGTGTGGCTCATGTCTTGAGTCGGATTTCGCGGCCTTCCTCTTCCGCGATGTTGCCCGCGAAATCTCCCTGTTGGACTGGACGACGCATGACCGCGACTATCACTCTCCTGCGAAGGGTTCCTGCGGCAGAGATGGATTCGATGTCACCGGCCCGCGTCCAGCTACATCCCGCGGTGGTTAAACTTCTTCTCTACCACTCAAACCGCAGCCATGGATCTCTCGTCTCGGCATCGTCAGAACCGTGGTCGCCAATCTCCATCACGGCTCCAAGTCGAGGCTCTCCTCCACGCAATCCTCCATGGAAGCTTCAATCCGTCTTCGTTTCTCTTTCACAACGGGATCGAGATCTCAGCCCATCTCTTTCGTGTTTTGGGTCGACCTCGTGCTCCGGTGAGCCTCGTCGTCGGAATCGCAAAGAATCGCTGTCAAGATTTGGAGCCACCAGAGCTCGTGAGACAACAATGGCCAAGTTCTGGGATTTTACAAAACAGGTCCCTGAAATTCTGCTTCTTTATAAAACGACCCCTGAACCTTTCTAAATTGCAGGAATAACCCATAATTTTGCCCCAAACTTCTCAAGTGTGCACTTTAGACCCTGTTCTATGCAAATGAACAAATATATACAACAAAGGCTTCTAAATGCAACCTAAGTGATCAATATGAACTTAGATGAGATATTAAAAACCTATAAAAACATGAGATATCATCGTGCAAAAATGACTCATACATAGTGAAATATGCCGGAGGGGCGGACCACGAATCCTCGCAAGACAGAGGCAAGTGAAATTCCACTTCAGAAGAAATCTCCAAATCCCTCCTTAAATCGAAGATAGACTTCTCCAAAATCGAAGATTTTCCACGTATAAAAGAAAAGGGGGAACAGTTACATGTCCTAGTTGTTATTTTAGATAGAATGATTGCAGTGCCTCCTGGACATCAACAAAACCTAAAAGATTATCCGTTCAAGAGGGGTACTACAATAAATTCATTAATTTTTTGCTGAAATATTAAACTGACTGTTTTTGTGGTCTTTGGGAATAAATTTTCAACCGCGGAGTGTTGTGGTTATTGTTATTCCTTTGTTCATGTCTTGTCGTGTTTGTTGCTGTTTTTCTTGCTTATGTCCGGATGCGGAGGAGGTTTCGTTCACAAATCAACGGCAAATGTAGTTCTATACAAGCCTTCAGGCCCAAAACCTCTAGAGTGATCGAGTAGGGGATGAGTTATGTGGGGAATTCACTCTACCATATATGCATCATTGAATTAATGAATCATATATATACATATTTAGCATTCTTCGGTTATGGGTTTCTCACAAATTTTTTTTGTCATTTGGAGTAGAAGAGAAACTGAACCTGGGTTCCTAACAATACCCCATCCCCCACTCGACCATTCTTCCATGTATGCTTTATTGGTTTAATACATCATCTATTGATATATTGAGCTTGGGACCATTATATATGTATATATGATGTATTAAACAAATAAATCATACATGATAGAGTGGTCGAGTGGTGGAGTGGGGGATGGGTTTATGTGGGTAATCCGGGTTCAATTTCCCTTCTACACCAAATGGTAACGAATTTTTGTGGGGAACCCGGAACTGATGAATGCTAAATATGTATATATGATGCTTTAAACCAATGATGCATATATGGTAGAGTGGTCGAGTAGGGGTTGAGTTAACATGGGTACCCAGGTTTGAATCCTCCTCTAAACCAAAAATGAATATTTTTTTTAATAAAACGACGTCGTTTTGGGCTTGTTAATCAAGGTCATCATCCGTTAAGTCCACATAATTTCTTTAACATTTGACTAATGGAGACATGGTTAATATATGAATTTACCGAAAGTGTTGGTTGGCGTATGAAATTTGAATATAATTGGAGTTGATATATCAGGGTGTGAGTTTATGTACTGATCGGGACCACGATCCTCTGTTAATGTATGAATTGACAGTTTTCCTATTAGCTTTTCCCTAGTTCAAGGCTTGATCACTTTATATTTGGTAAGTCGCCCCAAGACCGATGTAAGGTATTTTTTCGTTTAATACTTTTATTAATATTTGATAAATTAATGAATACGATAAATAAATAATTTAGCCGGATTTTTGGAGCTATAGTAGAAACTCTATAAATTAATACTATTCGATAACTTAATGAACACTATAAATTTAGCTGGTCCCAAGTTGGACCAGTGTAAAATATGACACAATTCAAAATAAAAAGATAATAAAATTTTGAAAAAATCCTATGTAAATAAATGGTCCCAATATAAATATAAACTAATAATTATTTTTATAACTTTTACATAAAAATATTTCACAGTTGGTTATTTAATTATAGTGAAGTTTATATTGTCTTAATATTTATAAATACAATGGTGTTCTTTTTCATTTTACACTTAAAATGCATTTACATTTAGGATATACACTAAATAATTGAATAAAACAACATAAATTTTGTATCAATATAGCTAAATCAACAAAATACCGTAAAAACAAGCATTTTCATATTTATACATAAAACATACTTTAAAATATATAAATCTAAAAAAAAAGAAAATTTTGTGTAAATTAATAACTCTACAAATTAATAAAATATCAAAGTCCTAACATTATTCATTTGTAGCTTTTTTACTATATTCATGATCCGATCCATTTCGTTTAAATAACCAATTATTTGATTTGATTCATAGCTATCTAAATACCTGTAATCTGGATCTAGAAATTTTTAGATTTTTAACCGGCTATCAGATACGATCCCTATAAATAAAATTGAACTTTTTAATATAAATAAAAATCCGAAGTAACATAAAGTAATAATATTTCACTACAAAAAATAAAAATAAATCTGCTTTTTAAAATTCAAATAACTAATAAAATAAATTTAATAAATTAAAATAAATTAATATTTGTACAAAATATAATATTTATATAACTTATATATATAATTCTATAAAAATATGTATATATATGCATATAATGGATAAGATATATATCCATTCCTAAATATATTAGTATTTGCGATTTGGTTTTGTTTCTTATGGATATTAAATTTTAGTATTTGTTTTCTTTCGTAAAGTTACGAATATCCGGATTTTTTTGTTCAGATCGAAATGAAAGAAAAAAAATCGAATCAAAATACAAGGAGAACCCGAGAGTGTAATCGATACTTACTTAAGGGAACATCCAATAAACAAGATAATAAATTTGATTCAGATAGGTTTGTTGTGTGTGCAAGAGAATGCAGCACAGAGACCAACGAGATATGGCTTGCAAGAGACGGTACTTTGACAATTCCTAAACCTACAGAAGCTGCTTTCGTCATTCTCCCTCTCTCAGTGAAAAGATCCATGAATAAGTCTAAAGACAAAGATTCTTAGTTTTCAGTGGATGAGGTTTTGATTAGTGTGTTGTATCCTTGGTGACTCTTCAACTTTAACTATCCCTTGCGAGTTTGTATATAGTTGCTTAGAAACGAGTTAACCTCATCAGCATTCAAGACGAGTTCAATAGCTTAAGATATATGAATTTCGGTTCAGTTTGGTAATATTTTGTCACAAATTCTTTCAGTTCGGTGCAATTCGGTTAATAGTCTACGTAGCTATAATCTTCTCTTTAAATTACATTAATTTGTGAAAGCACCGTGGCCTAGTGGTAAAATTTTAAAGACTTCTACATCTATGTATGGGTTCAAATCCATGAATAAGTCTAAAGACAAAGATTCTTAGTTTTCAGTGGATGAGGTTTCGATTAGTGTGTTGTATTCTTGGTGAATCTTCAACTTTAACTATCCCTTGCGAGTTTGTATATAGTTGCTTAGAAACGAGTTAACCTCATCAGCATTCAAGACGAGTTAGATAGCTTAAGATATATGAATTTCGGTTCAGTTTGGTAATATTTTGTCACAAATTCTTTCAGTTCGGTGAAATTTGGTTAATAGTCTACGTAGCTATAATCTTCTCTTTAAATTACATTAATTTGTGAAAGTACCGTGGCCTAGTGGTAAAAGTTGAAAAACTTATATATCTATGTATGGGTTCAAATCCCAGAGTACACAGTTTCTACACCAAAGGATGATATAGTCATACGTGAATCATCATATGACATATAAAATTGTTGATTATAATATCATATTTGTAATGTTTCTTATAATTTTAATATCATAATTAACCAGACAGAAGATTACATTAACTTAAATTTATGTTGAGTATATTTTAATCAAAAATAGTGTGTTTTAATTTGGATTGTTAGTTACTTAGTTCAGTTCTTTATGTAAAATTTAAATACCAATCTGTTTATATTAGACTCCTATGATTTAAGCTAGTTAAAAATCCTGACCTCCCTTAACGTTTTTTTTTTTTGAAACTTCATTTAACTTAATTGTTATAAAAATATATAAATAATGTAAAAGCAAATAACAAATTCAAAAAATAAATATCGAATAGATATTGAATTGACTACATCCGATTATAAATATTTCAAATTACAAAAGAGTTACACGAGCACAAAATATAAATGATATTCATCTCATTTTCACTTTATACATCTAAAGAAAAAGCAAAACATGACTATAGTTTTCGAAAACTCATTTTCAGTAGAAAATTTACCCAGTTGGTTTTATTATTAATTATTTTGCTATTTATGTGATAATAACCAGTCAAACCCAATAAATATCAGGAAAATAGTCAGTATTATTAATTTTGAAAGTCCTCATCATGCATTGAGTCAATGTGGCTAACAATAACAATACCAAACATTTTGACCTCACAACCTATTTATTAGTTTTCTCGTGAAAGACATTCAGAATACTATATTCTTTTCATACATTTATTTTTCAGTTTCATTGTATACTTTCCAATCTTACAAAGTTACAAACAATTGCAAGAGTTATTAATAGGGTCAACGATCTATTTCTCCACGAGAACTATCATATAGCATCAGATATCCACCGAACTATGACCTCGTGCTAGATCTCCACTGATCGAAAGTTACAAATTTATTTCTCCCTGAATTGATAGTTCCAAACTTAATTGTCCATAGACTATGGTTTTTATTGGTTTATTGTTAACCCTATAATTTAAACCAAGTCAATAATCTAATTTTATAAAACAAGAAAATGCTAATACACTATTCAAACTCCACACTATTACTATTATCAAAGTAATTTTGAAGATTTTCATATTTTGAGAGATTTTGAAACCTTATTTTTTGATAAAATTAAATTTTTGTTTGGTTTTAAAGTTGTTTGGTTAACAATAAACCGGCTAAACCGTTTTTTATGTGTAATTAACTTCTAAAGTATTAGTTTGAGGAGTAATAGATTTTGAACTATCAATTCGGGGTGAAATAAGTTTATAACTTATAGTTCGGGGAGATATGGCACGAGGTGATAATTCGATGGATATCTGATGCTATATGATAGTTCTCATGGGGAAATATCACGTTTACCCTTATTAATATTATAGGAAAGTTTACATGTTTTTTATTACACTATAAGCCGGTTTCAGTTATTAAGATAGTTTTTATAGATTATTTACGTAGTTATCCCTAACTAATCTTTAACGATAGTGGCATCTGGTTTCTTTGTTTTATGTGATAGTCATCTATACTATTAAAAGAGAAAGAATCTTTATAAATCTATTTAAAAAAGTTGTTTGGACCATTTCATTAGACTAACATTTTTTTGTCTTTCCTTATATGTCTCTAACTATATATATACTTTACAATATAAATAAATCATTTATTACTGTCCATAATCTATTATTGAATTTCTCTAACAATAAATATTCATGATACTATAACTATGCCACTTTGGTTTAATTAATTATAAGTAATATGCAATCAATTATTAAAATTTGCTATTAAATTAATGATATATAAAAATTAAATGGGTCTAAACATTATAAGTTGGAGATTCAAACGAAATTGGTCAAAATTTTGATTTAAATAAGATATGTTTATTTATTTTACATGATATATTTTTATTTAGTTTTAAATGTAAACAGCCTACGATTCAAATATCAAATAGGTTGAATATTTTTAATAAAAATATTCAGGTAATTCATTGATTTTTCTAACTTGGTTTAAAAATAGTATCTTAGGTTATTTAGTATTTAGATATTATATATAATTAATATTTGTAGGTATGTAATTTATATTTTAAAAAAATACCCATTTGGTTCTCGGTATGATTTATATTTGTAGATTCTAGAGATATATGATATGACTGATTATTTTATGAAATTTGGCTTAACTTAACTCCGTGTAAATTTTTATTAAATTTTAAAAAAGTAAGTACCCATTTGTGCATAATCGAAAAATAGAAACCATGCTTCCAATAACAATATTTTGATTTTAAGAAATTTTTACCATATTCGTTTTATTAATTTTTACAAGACTGAAATAAAAAAATAGAACAAATTTTAAATATTATAGATATCTAATAACAGACATAAATTCATTATATATTTGACTTTACGATCAATAAAAGTATATGAAGCGCGGGTCAAAATCTAAATTACTTCATCTACAAGTTAATTTATTACTACCATATATTTAATTTACCGTAATTATATCAACCAAAAAAATCTAAACTGCACCTACTTATATTTTGTACCATGATTTTGGGAAACCTAAATTGATTACAAAATATTCTTTTATATCGTCTCTTAACCTAAATTGACAATAACCCTCTCATTTTATAAATACAAGCTATCTCGGATGCCTTTTACCATCAACTCAATCAAATTCAAAAACACCATCAAAACCCATCAAAATCTCTACTCCAAAATATTTGGCTTTACGGTCAACAAAAAAATACATTCGCTTCTTAAGCGCGGGTCAAAATCTAGTTTTTATTTTTAATTTTTAAATGATATAAATTTTCTAACTGATAAAAGAAACAAAAAGCAGACGATTACTTTTTATTTTCAGCCACAAATTTACATTCCTTGTTGACAGTGATGAAACTTCTCTTTGCGAGAACCGGAACTTCAACCAAGCCCACGAAGGACACCGTGGTATCACGTGTAGACAATTGGGGAACCGGAGGATTAGTATTTGGTGGAGAAGAACTATAACGATTTGGATATATATACCAAAACTTGAAACTAAAACTTGTTTTTTGTTCGTTTTTCTTTGTTTTGGGTTCTAATCGATTAATCTATATAATATTTGTAAGTCCTAGAGGTAAAATTGCAAAAACAATGAAGATTACATGATAAAAATCAATGGCGGCTGTGAGTTATATTTACATGAAACGCAAAAAAAAACCCTAATTAGAAGAATAAAATTATTAATTAATTGTCACTCATTAAAAAAAAAAATTAAGATTGGATGACCACGTAGATATGTACATAATGTTAATGTACACATGTTCGTGTACACAAGTAGATTGGATGACCATGTGGATGTGTACATAATGTTAATGTACGCATATTACATGTTAAAGAGATAGAGTTTGCTTTGTGGGTATAAGGATAAGGAAGTGAGATTTACGTGGATAAAAAAGGTTTTCATTATTGTGAATGAGACTTATTTTAGATCTTGATAGCATGTGTTATATTTCTGACTTTTTCTGTGACATACAGTTATGGATGTACACATATACTCGAAATCATGTCCCATGCATTAATAATTTGAAACCCATAAACTCAAGCATATCAATTTTAAAAACCAGTTGATGTGTACACTATACCATGTACATAAATATTTCATTATTCACGTGTACAATGGTTCATATGCACACTAATTAACTTGTACAATAATATGAGAATATCAGATAACTTCACTATTTTATGTACATAAATAGTAAACATATAGGCCTTCCAACCTAAAGTTGTACCAATTTACAAAAAATATGATAATGATTTTAATAGGTTTTAGTTAGTTGCTAAAAAAAAAGACAAATCACATGTGTACATTTACAAATTTCTCAAGTTATCACATACGATAAAAATGAACATTTGGTACTTCCTTTAGACCATTTATACTAGTCATTCATAATCTGCTGTCTCCAAAATTATTGAATTTCTTTTGAAATTTTGGGGTTGCGTCAGTGATATTTTCAAATATAAGACCTGAGGTATAAGCAAAAATAAAACAAAATGGTAGGAACCAATGTTTCAAAATCTGAATATTCATTTGGTTTGGATATCACAATTAAAATTTTGGGACAAATGCGTGAACAAACTTGAACAAAAAGAAGTTTAAAACAAATTAGAGAATAAGCAAGAGTTGGAAGACAAAATGTGTAAATAATCAAAAGTTCACCATTGTTGTGTCGGTGAAGCTTTCTCTTCAATCTATGACTAAAGCAACGATGAATCAGGCGGCCACAACTCTAGGCCCGATCTTCTCGACTACAGCGGTAGAACTATGTTGAAATGGAGTCTAGGCCTGGGCGTTTTTACCCAAACCGGAAGTCTTGACCTTAACCCGAACGTAAAAACTGAAACCGGATCCAAAACGTTATAAAAAATATCCGAACGAGACTTGAGAGCTTAGTACTTTGGACTATGGGTACAACCCGAACCGAACCAAAATCCAAATTTGGATCCGACTATATCCAAAATTAGTGAAACATGTTACTATTTTTATATACGTTAGGTAATTTAGATGTTTTAAAATATTTTAAAGATTTTATAGTTTATTTTATTTGTTATTTTGAATTACTTTTAGTTAGTTTGAGTAGTTTAACTTGTTTTTAATTATCTTTGTGAATAATTTATATGTTTTGAGAATTTTTTGTTATATTTTTAGTTTATTAAAAATATTTTTGAATGATTTTATATATTGGTTATAATCCGATCTTAAACGAATCCAGAAGGAACCGAACCAAACCCAATCTGATAATTAGTAAAAACGAATGGGACTTATGAGCATAGTACCGAAAATCCAAAAATCTGAATCAACTGACCGAATCCAAACGGGCCATCGAACCTCCATGCCTAATGGTGTCTATGGTTTGAGGTTGCTGACAACGGAACTCTTGTTGGAGAAGAAATGGCGGTTGTTCAGAGATGAAGACAAAGATGATTAAGATTACAATTTTTAATCGTGGAGGAGTGCTTTTGAGATAAAAATCAAAAGAATTTATCTACAAATAAAACATCTGAGGTATAAAAAAAATAAGATATGATAAAAGAGTGAAATTTATTATTTTAAATCTAGTTATTGAAAAATAAAAAAATAAGATATGAGAAAGAAGAAAGTGAAATTGGTTATGATTTAATTAGTGAATAACTGATTTAGTTAAGAATTATGGAATAAGTGAGAAAAAATGTCTTAAATGACTATTGTGTTAATAAAAACATAAAACTGATCTCAATGTAATGCTTTCCAATCCCCTATACTATATTTGCGAAGGGATTTTGAACAAAAATATGACATGGCATAGTCTCTAATGACTCACCAACAAAAAATATGACATGTCACATTCAAAAATATGACATGGCATATTTGAAACCCTAATATGATATGCATCGATTTATGATAAATCATTGTCGGATCCATATAAAAGTGATTTCATTAATATATTTATGAAGATTTATGTCCTTATTTAATTCATATATGACATAAAAAAAATTTCATCAAATAAGAACCGAATTCTTTGCTAAAAAAAGGAAATTACATTAATTTTGGTATATTTCACAAGTTATCAAACCAATAAAATAGAAACGTTTGGATATATCTTTAAAAGGAACAGAAACCTTAACCTATAAAAACGTCATATGACAAAGCACTCAACATACGAACCAAATCAATACAATGAAGCGTTCAACCACAGAACCAAATGACCGAAACACAATACATGGACATCTATATCAAAAGCGTAAGTGACATATGAAATAAGCACAAACTTATATTACAGATTAAGCATGACAATATTAATCATAGGTGGAATACTAAGAAAACATCAACCTCCCCCAAACGAAGCACATGATGTGAATATGGATGAACAACATGAACAAATAACTCGTAACGCCAAATCACCACCACCTCTACAAAAGCGTAAGTCTATTTCTGTTTATACCTAAGATATTCTATACATATTCTCTCCATTGGTGTTTATCAATTTAATATTAATCATAGGTGGAAGACCAAGAAAACATCAACCTCTTCCAAACGAAGCAGATGATGTGAATATGGATGAACAACAACAATTAACTGATAATGCCAAAGCACCACCACCTTTACAAAAGCAGAAGTCTATTTCCGTTTATACCCAAGATATTCTCTACTTAATATCTCCATTGATGTTTATCAATGTTGCTTATTCATAACTTCAGGTGGCAGACCAAGAAAGAATAAATCATCTAAAACCCCTGGAACATCATCTGCGATCGACCTTACTAATCAAACCTCAAGGAATATCGCAAGCGATGAAAGAATGCAAATTCTTAAAACAAAAAGAAAAGTTGTTAAGAGCAGCACACCTTCAGGTTAATAAAATTACAAGTACAAACTTATATTCAATATTGAACATGACTGATTGTTATCATAAGTGGAAGACAAACAAAACAACAACCTTCTTCAAACGAAGCTGATGATGTGAATATGGATGAACAAGATGAACAAATAACTGATAAAGCCAAAGCACCACCACCTCTACAAAAGCGTAAGTCTATTTTTGTTTATATCCAAGATATTCTCTACATATTCTCTCCAATGATGCTTAACAATTTTTTTTTTCATAACTTCAGGTGGCAGACCAAGAAAGAATAAATCATCTAAAATCCCTGGAACATCATCTACGATCGACCTTACTAATCAAACCTCAAAGAATGCAAGCGATGAAGAATAAGGTAACAACATATATTTAAAACAATGCAATGTTCAAATCATACCCTAAAATACATATATGTTTAACACCGTCTTAATGAAACAGGTTTTTTCTTAACCTCTACCAACACAGAAAATTTCATGTCATTCATAGCCACTGATTCTGAGCATGAATCTGATTCAGGAGGTAATTAAATTCAATACCGATTTGGTACTCTTAAGAACTCTACCAATATTTCAATACTTATTTAAAAAAAATTGCATATTAATCACTGTGATGATGATATCGACATTAATCATATAATGAGAGTGAAGTACATCACAATAAAAATTCCAAACAAAACCAGATTGCTTTGAAAGGTTCTAGCACAAACATGGATGCAGCTAGAACCATCAAACCAGGAGAATAAGATAATGGTAATTATTTCACATTATTCTTCTATGTAATCACTTTTTAAGACCGCCCTTCAAAATTCATAATCTATAACTTATTATTCTTAAAGCTAAATTTGTTTCGTGTTTTCGTAATATCAGGTTACTATGATGATGGTGATCCTTTTTATATATCTCAATGTTGTAAAGCATACATGTGGTTGGGTGAACGAATTAACAAACGAGTGAAAAAGAAACAACTTGTGTTCGCTATGTGCTGTAAATAGGGCAAAGTCAAGTTTCCACTACTTAAGACTCCACCAGCCACATTGCTAGCATTATTTTACAATGGAGATGAAAAAAGCAAACAGGTGAATTCATAAGAGCATACAATATGATGTTTTCATTCACATCGCTTGGTGGGAAGGTTAACCATTCTCTGAACAATGGAAAAGGACCTTATGTCAGATATGCGGGTGAGAATTATCACAGGATAGGTGATCTTTTGCCCGGTCCCACCAAAGATCCAGCATTTTTGCAACTCTATATACACGACACCGTGAATGAGATACAAAATAGAATAAAAGCTTATAGGTAATATAGGAATTTATATATATATATATAACACATAATAAATTCAGTTGCGTTTTAATTATTATATTGGAACATATTTTATTTATAACTTTCTGAAACGATTTATGTAGTAAAACGGGATCTGCTGCAAGTTTGGATGAATCGGTAGTTGGACTTCTTAAAAAGATGTTAGATGCTCACAATCCTCATATCAAAGCCTTAAGATCAGTAAGAGAGAAGTTTGATGTCACCAAACAAACCGAAGGCTTGCGATTAAGGCTGCCAAGTGAAAGATATGCTGATGGAAGAACGCATAACCTCCCTCCTGCAAATGAAGTTGCAGGTATAATTCCAGGTGACTTCAACATTGGTTTGAACACCCGTGACATTATTATTGAGAGTAGATCAGGGAAGTTACAATGGATTAGTGAACTACATCCTGCTTATTTTCCACTCCAATATCCACTACTATTTTCTTATGGTGAAGATGGTTTCAGATTGGGAATCGACATTGGTTTTTTTGATACATCTGGCCGAAAAAGAAAAACTGTGACAATGCGAGAATATTTTGCTTTTCGTATAGAATAACGGAAAGGAGAATTTCCTACTATAACGATGGCAGGCCGATTGTTTCAACAATTCTTGGTAGATGTCTACACCATGATTGAGACAAATAGACTGCAATATCTTTTCTTTAATCAGAAAAATCTCCGGTCTGAAAACTTCGACAATATTCAAAAAACAGCTGACCAAGGGGATTATAATTTAGCATACCAAGGGAAACGAATCTTTATACCTTCCTCTTTCACAGGAGGTAAAAGGTATATGATGCAACATTATCTTGATGCCATGGCAACGTGCAAATATTATGGTTAACTGGATGTTTTCATTACAATTACTTGTAATCCTAAGTGGCCAGAAGTTACAAGGTATCTTCAGAAACACAACTTAAAATCAGAAGATAGGCCAGACATATGTTGCAGGGTTTTCAAAATGAAACTTGATAGTATAATACAACATCTAACTAAAAAAGGAGAGAAAGGCACTTTTGGTAAAGTTAATGTTGGTAAAATCTTATTTACTTTGTTCTATTTCTAATAATTATTAATATTTCTATATTTTACAAATCAAAACTAACTAATTTTTTTTATAACACTAGCGGTTTGACTAAAACAACATTGGAAAAAAAACCGGTACAAAAGAGAATAAACAATGGGATGTCATTAGGCATCATAACAAAATGGATAGGAGCTCACCAAACAAAACCCTTATCGATGAGCCTCCAGAGCGAGAAGGTGATGAAGCCACACCGGAGCATATCTGGCAATGTAGGACTGATGACGCTGATCACGAGTGACACTAAAAGCAATTGCCGCTGCCGCTTCATTGCGTTCAGGGAGAACGTGTTCAAGACTCCAAGTGTCTATCCTTGCCAGAAGAAAAGTGATATTGTGGCAGATTTGGCTGAATACGGGGTTTCAGTTGTCATTTGGCTTTGTCAGAGCGTCATGTAGATTTTCGGACGATGTCTAAAAAATTATATTTGATCCGCCTCTATGTTTGTACGCATATAGGAGTATGCCCGATGGCTATGCATGATTGTGACCCCATTTTCATTACGTAATACTAACGAAGCACCACTAGGTTGGTTGGGTTTCATCCATGATGATCCAATATTACATTTTAGAAACCCATTGGGCGGCGTTCTCCATCTTACCATTTCCGTATTGGTATTAGCAACCCCATCCATCCTTTCTGTGAAAGTATCAAACCATGATGATTCTGATTCATAGGCTTTCCTGGCCACCTCCGTAGCCTCAATAACCTTGGTTTCAAAACTGAAAGCATTCCGAGCTTTCCAAATTTCCTATAACAACCAGGGAAAAAAATTCCGGGTATGAATATCTGTGTTTGAGCTCTTGGCAATCTTGATCAGATGCACAAAATTTAAAAATGTGGAATTCCAAGAGAAAGCTCCTGAAGGTACTGGGAAATTCGATTGCTCTCATGTGGCCCGTGCTTTAACACAAGTAAAAAGAACATGACAGATACTTTCAACCCCGTTGCCACAAAAATAATATGTGGTGCCTATTGGGATACCCCGAGTAGATAAACGTTGCTTAACAGCTAACGCACCATATACAGCACGTCACATGAAATGTTTATTTTTTGGTGGGGCTTTGGTCTTCCACAATTCTCTCCATAGTTGTTTTCCAATAGGAGTAAGAGAGTGCTCTGGAGGTTGATCATAATCCACCAAAGATTCTAAAACTTTTTATGCACTCCGAGTTGAATATTCTCCATTTGATGTGAAGCTCCATCTAAACGAATTATGGACTTCCACTGCTGGTTTTAGGAGTCGTATCCTCTGAACATCTTGTGGCGTAGAAGTTTGATTTAGCAAATTAACATCCCATTGATTTGACCCCTGGAGAAATAAGTCAGAGACTTTTAATGTTAAATTAATGTGACTATTTTCTTGGTACATTGGGGGCCGAGGAATAGTATCAATAATCCAGTTTTTAGCCCAAACGTTAGAATCAGCCCCATTACCAATATGTCGAAACAAGCCCTTCTTTAGTAATTCTCTACCATGCATGATACTCCTCCATGCAAATGACGGGCGAGTCTCCATACCACAATCAAGAAATTTTCATTTTTGAAATACTTGCCTTTAATAATTCGAGAAACCAAAGATTCCGGATCATTCCAAATTCGCCAAGCTTGCTTCCCGAGCAAAGCTTGATTGAAACGACCAATATCATGAAAACCAATACCCCCCCCCCTGCTCTTTCAGTTTACATAACTTTTCCCAAGAAACCCAAGTGATTTTCCTTTTTTTATCCCCACTACTCCACCAAAATTCTATAATCGCACTTGTAGTTCGTTCGCATAGACCTTTTGGTAACCTGAAAACGGACATTGCATATATTGGGAGAGCTAATGCAACCGATTTTATCAAAACTTCCTTGACCCCCATCGACAAAGTTTTGGAATACCAACCCTGTAGCCGTCCTTCTAATTTCTCCTTGGTAAAGTTTAAAAGAACTTTTTTGGACCCTTGAAAACATTCAGGGAGTCCAAGATATGAACCTTCCCCCCCCCTTCCTTCTCTATACCCAAGACTGCTTTTATCGCTAGTTTGGTTTCATCTGTTATTTTTTTTCCAAAAATGATGGAGAATTTTAAGGGGTTAATCACTTGCCCAGATGCATCCCCATAAAGTTTTAGACCTTTCATAATTTCCTCACTATCCCTGATAGAAGCTTCACACAACAATAAGCTGTCATCAGAAAATAACAAATGGTGAACATAGGGGCTACCGGCAGCTAACTTTATACCATGTAATTTTCCTAATGATTCAGCTCTGTTCAAAACATGTACTAAAGCTTTAGCACATAAAATAAAGAGGAAAAGAGAGAGGATCTCCTTGACGTATTCCTCTTTCTGGTTTAATAAAACCATGGAATTGTCCATTAAGTAATACCGAGAAAGTAACAGTAGTAATGCATGACATTATCCAGACAACCCATTTACGATCAAATCCCATTTTTTCTAGTAGAACCTCAAGGAAGTTCCATTCTACCCGATCATAGGCTTTAGACATATCTGTCTTTATAGCCATACTTTGTTCGTAGCCCACGTACTAATTCATGTGCTATAATGATGTTGTCCGTAATTAGTCTGCCTTCAACAAAAGTCCCTTGTGTTGCTGATATTATGTTAGGCATAATGACCTTCAAATGTTCACATAGAATACGAGAAATTATTTTATATTGGACACTACAAAGACTAATGGGCCGCATATCCTTCATCTCCGTATGATGTAAAAAATTTGGTAGTAGAAATAGCTGTGTATGGTTCCTCCGAGGAGGAATAATGGATGTTTTAAAAAAGCCTTGAACATCATCAATAATTTTCTGCCCCACAATGTGCCAATATTTTTGGTAGATAAAACCGGTAAGTCCATCTTCACCAGGGGCACAACTACTCTTAGTACCAAAGGTTTCCTTTTTGATTTCATCAGAAGAGACCTCTCGGGTTAATAATGTATTCAGTCAGGAGTACCCTGCCTTCAAAACCGTCAAACAAAGTTTCTAGATCACGGGTTTGAACTGGTAAACAAATCTCTAAAATATTCAGCAACAATATGTCCTTTAAACCCTTCAGAATAATTTTCATTACCAAATATATCCCGAAGCATCAAAATTTTATTTATAATTTTCTTCCCTTTAACCACATTATGAAAATACGTTGTATTTCTATCCCCTTCCCGTAGCCATTCTTCTCTACTTTTTTGCCTCCAAAAAATTTCCTCTTCCCTATAGGCCGCTGCCAACTCCAGTCTTAATCTCCTTAATAAACAATAAATAGGGAATTGTTTTGAGCTCTCATTATCCAAATCAATTTGCAATCGATCTATTCTTGTTTTGGAATTCCAATCGTTTGTTTTTTTAAGCTTGGACAATTCCGACCTACATCAGGCAATACGGTCAAGAACACTGAGATTTGAGTTAATTTTTTCTGCATTCCATCCTCGAATAATGGCTTCATCTACCCCTCTTTTACCAAATAAACGTTTATCAAAATAAAACCTTCCCCTATGCAAATTCTCAGGTTCAAGGGCGAATTCGACGCGTAGAGGCCGATGATCCGACGGCCACATACTCATATAGTCCGTAGAAGATTGAGGGAATAGTCGAAACCACTCATCATTACCAAAGCTCATGTCTAGCTGGCATTGTATCCAGTTATGATCACGCCTACCAGCCCAAGAAAGGGTATTTCCCGTGGTCCTCATTTCCCGTATTTTACATGCCTCAGCCATATTCCTAAAATCAAAGAAAGTGGTCTCTTCTCAAATAGGAGCTCCCAATTTTTCTCCGTTATGCATTAGCTCAATAAAATCACCAACCAAAATCCATGTCTCATCTCTAACCACACCAATATCCGTTAATTTCTCCCAGACAAAACATCTTCTTCCTCTTACTGGATCCTCATATACACATGAGAGAAAAAAAAAACCATGGAACCCATTGTCACTTTGAGATCAATGATTCTATTATCTCTATTAATAATTTCTACTGTATAGCAGCTTTTCCACATTAAAGTTAAACCACCACTACGACCAATCGGTTCCACCGTATGTAAACAATCATACCTCAAGCTTGTTTTAAAGCATCCATATAAGCAAACTTTTGTTTAGTTTCCATGAGGAATATAAAATATGGAAAATACTGACGTCGTAAATCCCTAATACGTTGCACTGTTTCTGAACTCCCAGCACCTCTACAATTCCAACTCAATATACTCATAGAAATTAAATTTTTCATGATGTTCTCATATGAACAATATATATTGAAAGCCATTTCATTACACCACAAATATACATATTAATATAATCCCGGTGTATCATAATTAAAAGCCCCCAAAAATCCCCAATAATAATCCAAAAACAATAGTGTAGATGTTTAATAATTGTAAAAGGTACATCCCCATTATCTGACCTTCGAAGGAAAATATTACATCTTATCACCCTACATTTTGGAACATTTGTAATAAAATAACCATGATTACTTAAGCAAATAATACATGAGCTAAATCATGCATCAATGCTAGTTTGAGTCTTAAACCATACATGTTTCCAACCAAATATCGCATGAGAAATCCTGATTTCCGATTGACATCCAAAGGAACCATAAACAAGTTCACCATTCCAGACCATAATTTTACCATTACGACCCTTATTGCAGAGAGAAGCCCAGACAGTTTCTAAGCATCCATAACTCTGTTTTTTGTTGCACTTATCGCGTGGGGTTGCTGATATGATATCCTCAAAAAACCTTTTCCTGTTACAGCAGATAATATTAATTGAAATCCAAAAGTGAAAATTAGATAACCACATTCATAGTGAAAATATCGAAAACACCATCCCCTAATACAAAATCTTGAATTCACGTAGGCTACCAAAAGAAAATGCCATCCAGACCCTCAAAGAGACAATATTATTAAATAGAAAAGGCCAAACCACAGCCATCAAACTTGAAATGGGAAAAAAAACAACCCCTTATAACACCAAAGGGAGTAAAACACAACGACAGAAGAAACATGACACTCACATATAAAGAGAAAGGATTTCATAGAATAATCCAACATTATTTAAAATTTGAAATACCATTACCCCAAGCACTTACTCTGCTGGATTTCTTGGCTTAGAGGACGCCTTCTTCATCCCTTTCATTCATGTCTTTGTGGCCACCTTTGCCAAGAGTTTCTTGCGAGGAGAGAGTATGGTGGGGGCCTGACGCTTCTTAGAGTTACCTTTTTTGGTAGGAAGCTCTGCTGACACATTTTTCCTCTTGGTGGCTCTATCACCTTCGACCTCTTCTACACTCGTCATACCCTCAATTACCTTGTCAAGACCATCATCCCTCACTGTCCTAACTTCCTCTTCCATATCCTCCGGTATGTCAGGGATTTCCTCTTGTTCCCAGTCCTCTATCTCTCTTCCATCCTCCAAAAAGAACTCAGAGTCAGACACTTACCCAGCAGCATCCAATTCTTGGTCTTTCATGATGTGATCCTCTGTTACTTCCCCATTTTTTTCTCCATCATCCCTGATCACACCTTCCGTAGCTTGTCTTGACGATGATATTTCCTCCTTATTCTCCTCACAAGTAGAATCCACGGATTTTTCCTCAAATGTAAGGGACTTGCGAGCCCTCGAAGTGGTTCCATTTCTCACTTTATCTCCTACCTTAGACTGTCCTTCAGAAAGCGTAACAGCAAAACCCTTGAAAGCATCTCCCATAAATTTGGGAACGTTACGTGGCTCCACAAACTCCTAACCTATTTTCGGAACTGGAAGTCGAGACTTCATTGTTTCTGATTCCTCCCTCATGTGTCCACGCTCAGATTGTCTTCCCTTCGATGAATTACCTTCTCCAGAGTGATGTGGAAGTTTTTCATTCCTGGAGAGACCATGTTTATCGACAGCAATTCCTTTGCTTATATCTTTAGCTCCCCCTCTTCCCATCTGTGAACGATACAAGTTCCCATCACGTCTTCCACCATTATTCTGTCTTCCATTATCAACCGCACCTATATAGCTTAAGGGTTGCCCCCCCCCCCTTCAGCTGAAACCTCAGTCTCTTCAATAGGCGAAATCTCCTTTACCAAACTAGGACACCGAGATTGATGATGCGTTAAATGTAAGCATTATCTGCAATAACCAACAAGTCTTTCAAAGCGGAGAGACACCATTATTTCTACTCCTTCTTCAAACTCCACAGCCATGGAGAATACCAATGGCTTAAACCCATCCCGTTCAACTCGAACATGCCCCTCCACTAGATCCACAGGTTCTTTGAGCACACCAAGGCTTCACCGATACTCCTAAATGTCTGCTCATCCCAAAATTGAAGTGGAATATCCATGATTCTAACCAAAAAAAGTTATTTTCGAGGGGTAGTTAGGTTCCAGCACCGGCTTCCACCTCACCAAAAAACCATCCAATGACCAAAATGGAAAGCTTCCTTACTTAACACCTCCGAGATATCTTCCTCGAAATGAAAGTCAAACTGGAACCGTCCCATTCCGAGATCCACTCCGGTGACTCTACCCTCGATGTTCCAGAAACGAGGAAGTAAGAACAAAAGGTTACTCATCTCTTGTGTCGATGGATTCATGCACCTCCCAATAAGTGTCTTGGAATACTTCGCAATATGCTCCGAATTATCGAAACGCGGGACCGTAACTCTCATCACCGGTTTGGCCTCCACACCTTTCTTTCATCCTGACTTAGCAATCCATTGCCCTTGTGACATGTTAGCTACAAAGGAAAATAATTCCAAGTGAAAGATAAATGAAATAAGTCGCAACAAATATAGAGGATAAGCGATTTGTGATATGAAAACTCTGCTCCCTAAGTCGTGCATATAAAGACAACGTTCATAACTCATTAACCTATCAATCACATTAATCCAAAAATACTCAATCTTTGCAATAATCATAGACCAATCTTCAGGGATACTATACCAATCTCCCTTATACAACCCCCACATAGTCAAACCTTTCCTCCCACCAAAATCTTGCCTTTCCATACCTCTAACAATTAAGATATTCAAAGATCTAATAAACCATTGACTTTCCTTACTATACTCATAAGATACAGCAATCACCGTAAATAAAAATCCCCTTATATCATCAAAAGAACCTACCACATATGAGAAAGCGAACCTTTTTGAGAAAAGGAAGCAGAATACCGTCACTGAAACAGCATATTCCGTGGGATAATGCATCAGCAGATCTCCCTTAATTCCCCTCCATACCATCAGATCGAAACGAGCCATAAGAAACTCCTTCACCGAATCAAAAGACTCCATGGAATACTGCATCAACAGGTCTCCATTAATACTCCAACCAATCCATCAGATCCGTTCGATCCATCAAAATCCAATCGCAAATCAAATCTTTTCCTTGTAAACCCAAATCACCAAGAGAACCATAGTCACAGATGTCGAAATTCCGTAATAATAACCAAAAGATCATCCCGAATCAGAGGAAATCTGAAAATCTCGAAATCGCCTTTTTCGTCGTCATAGAACTATATTAGCATGAATTTTGCTAGGTTGAATTTTGCTAGGAACTAATTTATTAATACTTTGTTTCAGCTTTGTACACAATTAAATTTCAGAAAAGAGGTCTTCCACATGCACATATGGTGCTGTTTTTGCATCCAGATTCAAAAATGCCAACCGGTGAAGATATTGATAAGTTTATTAGCGCATAACTTCCTGGTAAAGATCTGGAACCGTACTTGTACAAAATTATCGGAGATAATATGATACATGGACCCTGCGGAGATGTTAATAAAGCCAATGTTTGTATTATTGATGGCAAGTGTTCAAAATTCTTCCCCAAGTCTTTTAGTGCAGTCACTAAAGTTGATGATGCTGGATTTCCTATTTATAACCGGAGGGAAGATGGAAGAACAGTTCACAAGAGATGGTTTAACTGTGATAATAGATATGTCGTTCCATACAATAAGGATCTATCGCTTCGTTACCGTGCTCATATTAACGTTGAATGGTGCAACCAAACATGCTCTATCAAGTACCTTTTTAAGTATATTACTAAAGGACCAGACTATGTCAACGCATCCGTAGGAAGAGACGACTAGAATGATGATACCGTTGATGAAATAAAAAAAACACTATAGCTGCAGGTAACTTCTGAAAATAAAATATTATTCTTAATGTTCATTAGCTTCAATTCAATTATGCTGAACTTTTCAGATACATATCCGCATGTGAATCTACTTGGAGAACTCTTGCTTTTCCTACACACTATAGAACAACATCAGTAGAAAAACTATCATTCCATCTACCAGGTCAACAACTAGTTGTTTACAATGAAGATGACCCCATTGAAGAAATAATAAACAGAATTTATGTCGGAAAGTCCAAATTTATCGCCTGGATGGAGGCCAATAAGATACACCCAGAAGCAAAAAATCTAACGTATGCAGACTTCCCATCATACTTTGTTTGGCATCTGAAAACAAGAATGTGGCAGCCAAGACGGAGGGGTTTTGAAATTGGAAGGATCACTTATGTACCACCATTTTTAGGTAAAGTGTATTATTTAAAGGTTTTGCTAAATATAGTCAAAGGTCCAACAAGCTTTGAAGAGATAAGAACACTTAACGCCTATATCCACGAGAAATTCAAAGATGCATATTATGCATTGGGTTTGTTGGATGAGGATAAAAAGTACATTGAAGCTATTAAAGAAGCAAGTCTTTGGAGCTCTGGAAAGTACCTCCAAAGGCTGTTTTCTATAATATTGATATCAAAGAGTGTCACAACTCCAGAAAATGTATGGAATGCAACTTGGGAGATACTATCTGGAGATATATTGTACAACCAAAGAAAACAAAAAAAAATCCAAGTAAGATCACAAGTTTATACAATGTTTTCAGTATAAAGTTTTAAATTCATTTTTACCCCTTTTCATATTTGAGTTTATCAGAAGATCAAATAAAGAGCCTAACTTTGGGAGAGATTAAATCGCTCCTGCGTATTAATGGAAGCTCACTGGAATTTTTTAAAGGTATGCCACGTCCAGATGCTTATGTTTTCAGTATATCAATGTAAGATCACAAGTTAATACAATGTTTTCAGTATAAAGTTTTAAATTCATTTTTTCCCCTTTTCAGATTTGAGTTTATCAGAAGATCAAATAAAGAGCCTAACTTTGGGAGAGATTGAATCGCTCCTGCGTATTAATGGAAGTTCACTGTAATTTTTGAAAGGTATGCCACGTCCAGATGCTTATGCATATGATACTGATGTTAACTCTTTGATCAGTGACGAGCTAAACTGCAACCATGATGAGCACAGAGACAAACACAGAGAGCTATTAGCCAAGATAATAGATGAGCAAAGAGCTGTTTACCAAGAGATACTAGATGCAGTAAATGGTGACAAAGGTGGTATGTTTTTCGTTTATGGTTTTGGAGGAACATGAAAAATGTTTCTTTGGAACATTTTAGGTGCTGCTATTCGATCTTTAGGAGAAATAATATTGAATGTGGCATCCAGTGGTATTGTTGCATTGCTTTTACCAGGAGGCCGGACAGCTCATTCAAGATTTGGAATACCAATTAATGTACACCATTTTACAACATGTACAATGTCAAAGGGTTCAGATCAAGCAGAATTGGTAAAACAAGCTAAGCTTATAATTTGGGATGAAGCTCCCATGATGAGCCGACACTGTTTCAAAACTTTAGACAGAAGCTTGCGTGACATAATGGGATGCAATCATCCTTTTGGAGGTAAAATTGTTGTCTTTGGAGGAGACTTTAGACAGATCCTACCGGTGGTAACAGATGGTGGTAGAGTACAGACTGTTTTGGCTTCTCTTAATTCATCATATCTGTGGAAGAGCTGCATGGTTCTAAGACTTACAAAAAATATGAGACTAATGACAGGAGTTACTGATACTGAAGCTAAAGAACTTGAAGCTTTTTCAAAGGGGATTCTAGATATCGGTGATGGAAATATAAACCAACCAAACGATGGAGAAGTTCAGATCGACATTCCTGAAGATTTGCTTATAACTGAATGCGAAAATCCAATAGAAGCCATAGTGAACGAAGTTTACGGTACATCATTTGCAGAGGAAAGAGATCCCAAGTTTTTTCAGGAAAGAGCCATATTGAGTCCACAGAATCAAGATGTTTATACTAATAACAAGTATATACAGTCAAAATTATCAGGTACCATTTTAATTTTATAAATTATATCTTTCGTTGCTAGAATAATGAATATAATCTTATATACACTAATTAATATTGTTAACAAGTGCAGAAAAAATATATCTCAGTTCCGATGGTATAGATAAATCTGAAAAAGGACCAAAGGATACCATGTGTTACTCTCAGGAGTTCTTAAATAGCATAAAGATCTTTGGATTGCCGAACTACTCTTTGAAGTTAAAGGTTGGTGCAATAATTGTGCTGCTCATGAACATCAATCCTAAAGGTGGTTTATGTAATGGTACAAGGATGCAAATTACTCAGTTGGCTGATCATGTTATTGAGGCTATAATTATAACAGGTAATAGAAATGACAAAGAAGGTGGTGAAAGAGTCTTAATACCAAGAATATTTGTATCTTCGCCAGAAACAAGATTCTCTTTCAGGATACGTCGTAGACAATTCCCCATTTCGGTTGCTTTTCCAATGACTATAAATAAGATTCAAGGTCAAACACTACAGAGAGTTGGATTGTATCTTCCAAGACCAGTTTTTACTCATGGACAGTTGTATGTTGCGGTCTCAAGAGTAAAATCAAGATCAGGCTTGAAAATTCTAATCACAGATAAAGACGGTAAGCCTCTAAGAAAAACAATGAATGTCGTTACAAGGAGATCTTTTAAAACATTGCCTAAGTCTCAGCTTTTGTTGTCCCGGCGTATGATCACTTTAATTGTTTAATACATTACAAGATTTTGTAATACGAGAACTTTGTGATCCAATGGCATAATCAAATAAAACAACTCTTTCGATACATCAAAGCTTCATAGCGTAGAAGTCACTATATCTTTAGCATGTTCATTTTCGTCAAATAAACAACTTCATAACTCATGTCTTCTGAAAGAAAACGACACCAACTTCACCACCCTCCAATCATAAGAACATTACTCTTTTAAAAGCTTCCACTTAATACATTTTACTATATTTCCATAAAAAATATATACAGTATGTTACAACTATACCTTAAATTCGAAATATACAATTTATAAAAATAAACAATACAATCCGCGCAATGCACGCGGACGGCTCACCTAGTTGCAACTAGGTAGGAAGATTTCTAAATTCTAATGAATCAGTTTCGGGAACCATGTAATGGTCTTTTGATTTGACTTCCATTGTCTTAGTCGTCATTTGACAATATATGAATCATTGAATCACGTGGGCCCTTGACTCTATCTCTGTTCATATGCGCCAATTCAAGATAACCAAGTGTTTCGACGTGTCGACTACGTCACAATAGAGAAAGGTCTCTTGCTTGCTCTTTACGTCACTACATAAAAGTCAGTAATTCTAAAAAGTTTTTTTCACTGATGAAAACGATATGATAGTAGATACGTCTATTCCTTTCTCAGCACTTGTTTAATTTCAAAGAAAGCTTACAAATCACAATCTCTTTATTTAAAGCCATACTAAGGGTTTTAATCATCATACGTGAATTTTTTACATAGATGGAAAAGTCAGTTCTCTTTAAGCTCCTTAATTTTCTCCTCGTATTTCTCTTAACCATCAATCGCGTTCACACTAACTTCCTCTGCGGCGACGAACCCTTTTCTCCAAACACAACCTTTGGCGACAACCTCAAGACTCTCTTGCCTTCTCTTGCCTCAAACGTTATTACAGAACGCGGCTTCTACAACGCTTCACTAGGCGGAGTTTACGCTCTCGCTCTCTGTCGTAAACACTACGAGGATCAGTATTGTCGTCGCTGCGTCGATAGAGTAAGTAGGAACCTGTTAACACAATGCCAAGGCAAAGCTGAAGCGTATCACTGGGAAGCTGAAAACGATGCGAACGTTTCTTGTCTAGTACGGTACTCAAATCTCCCTACGTATGGAAAACTAAAGCTTAAGCCACTCGAAAATATTCCTCACTCGAGTCTTCCCTCTACAAATCTGACTCGTTTCACCGAAGAGTTTACTGCCATGGCAAATAGAACAATCGAGGATGCATCCACGGCTGATGAGTCTTCAGCATTGAAGTTCTATGGAGTCTCAAGTGCAGAGTTTACTGACTTCCCTGAGGTTTATATGTTGATGCAATGCACACCTGATCTATCTTCAGGTGACTGTAGGTATTGTTTGAGAGAGATTGTTAGGTATAATCTAGAAGAGTATTGGGGAAGAGTCGGGAGCACGATTGCAGTTCCTAGTTGCTATTTCAGGTGGGACTTATACCATTTCGTAGGAGCATTTGATAACCTAAAAAGAGTTTCTGCGCCTCCTCGACCTCCTCAAACTTTTCAAGAAGATGCTCAGACCAAGAAAGGTACTACCAGAATAAGAATTTTTTAAAAACTTTTTTGTTTGCGAAACAAAAGTATCATTGTATAATATCAATCCACAATTCCATCAGTAATAAAAAAAATTGCATAACAAAAAATTTATATAATACAAAAAATTAATAAAATTTACATTGAAATTTATAAACTGCCATCTAATTTGAAACGAAACTTTTCCTCTAAGACTTTAAATATTAGAAAATGGAGGAAGTACTAAAATAAATATTTCTATGTTGAGTTTTTTTTTTTTTTAATGTTGAGTTGACTTGCAAAAATGATTAACTGCATGGGGACTCTTCACTCTTCAGGAAGAACTTTTCAACCGTGGAGCATTGTGGTTGCTGTCGTTCCTACAGTCATTAACATCTTCGTGTTTGTTGCTTTCGTGATTGCTTATCGCCAGATGCGGAGGAGGATCTATGCTGGTATCAACAGTGAGTTTACTTTCATGGCTTTTTTAAGTATATGTTTTGGAGTTCTGTAATGAAGGAAATATGTTTTATGTATGTGCAGAAAACTCTGATTCTGATGGTCAGTCTATGTTAAGGTTTGATCTCGGCATGATCTTAATCGCAACCGATGAGTTCTCAGCTGAAAATAAACTTGGACAAGGTGGATTTGGATCTGTCTATAAGGTAAGAATACCTTTCATAAAAAAACTTGTAAAATATGTCTTCAAAACATTCCTATGTGTCCATGATGTCATACCGGTTTTCAGGGGATTTTGCCGAGCGGGCAAGAGATAGCGGTAAAGAGATTAGCTGGAGGGTCAGGACAAGGAGACTTAGAGTTTAAGAATGAGGTCTTACTCTTAACGAGACTCCAACATAGGAATCTTGTTAAGCTTCTTGGCTTCTGTCATGAAGGAGATGAAGAGATTCTTGTCTACGAGCATGTTCCTAATTCAAGTCTTGATCACTTTATCTTCGGTAAGACCGATTGTCATGTATTTTCATCACAAAAACTTTTATCCGATTAGACGACAATAAATCTCTTATTTCTGTTTGTAAATATTTAGATGAAGACAAACGTTGGCTACTTACATGGGATGTGAGGTGTAGAATAATAGAAGGAGTTGCAAGAGGGCTTCTTTATCTCCATGAAGATTCTCAACTGAGGATTATTCATCGAGACCTAAAGGCGAGTAACATTCTCTTAGACGCTGAGATGAACCCTAAAGTTGCAGATTTTGGGATGGCCAGGTTGTTTAACATGGACGAAACTCGAGGAGAGACGAGCAGAGTAGTTGGAACCTAGTAAGTGTGCTCTGTTTTTTTTTTTTTTTTTTTTGAAACACTAAGTGTGCTCTGTTTATTCATAGAAGCTCTGTATTATACATGTGTTGTGCTCTGTATCAGACTTAGGTGCTATGTTTTAGAAATGGGTGTTCTGTTTCAGACCTATATGTTTCATATTTGACAGGGATGCTCTAATTTTTAACAGAATATCTTTAGACAAGAGAATAGATCCTCAGTTTTTGTTTTACATAAAAGTTTACTAATTCACGAAATTAGTATCACCATTAATGTGATTTTGGTTCTTGCAGTGGATATATGGCTCCAGAGTACGTGAGACATGGACAATTCTCAGCTAAATCTGATGTTTACAGCTTTGGTGTTATGCTTTTGGAGATGATAAGTGGTGAAAGAAACAAGAACTTTGAAGCAGAGGGACTTCCGGCTTTTGTAAGAAATCACATTTTTGTTTCTTATTTATCTTCCCTATTTCTGGAAACAAACGTGTAATAATATTTAATTTGATTCAGGCATGGAAGAGATGGCTCGAAGGAGAGCCTGAGAATATAATCGATCCTTACTTAAGTGAACATCCGAAAAACGAGATCACAAAGTTGATTCAGATAGGCTTGTTGTGTGTTCAAGAGAATGCAGCAAAGAGACCAACCATGAACTCTGTAATAGTTTGGCTTGCAAGAGACGGTACTTTTGCAATTCCTAACCCTACAGAAGCTGCTTTCGTCACTCTACCTCTCTTGGTGAAACCTGCAGAAAGATACATGAATAAGTCTAAAGATTGTAAGTTTTCAGTGGACGAGGTGTCGATTACTGTGTTGCATCCTCGGTGAATCGTCCATTTTATCCGTATGTTGAGAGTTTCATGTTGTACAATTTTCTTGGGACACAAGATAAACCTCATCCGGATTCAAGACAAAACTACGGTGTTGGATAGCGTAATATATTATTATGAACTTGTTTGAGACGGTTATTCAGAGAATTCGGTTCAGTTAATATTTGTGACCGATTAATTTTCAGCTTTGTATTAGATGATAAATAGCAAAACGCAAGACCATCTGCTTAAAAAACGACATGAAAATCAATAGAAACTACATAAGGAGCTAAAATAATACACTAAACTTGCCCCCTTATGTTTTCTATCTTTTCCTTTAATAACAGCGATCTTTGTGTTTCCTCTTGATCCGTTGGTTGATTCCTAATTGCACTAAACTTGGAACATAAGAAGAGAACACAAGTGGTTGATCAAGACAAGATTTTCTTGCTTCTGCTAGACTCACAGATTTCAGGTATCCATCTTGTCCAATGATGTGAGCGGTTTGAGAGTAACATATCTGGTGGCTCTTGGTTGGTTTATGATTTATACGCAAAATCATCCGGAAAACCGTTGAGGGGTATCATCTCCACTTTTAAAAACTTGCTCCAGGATACAGCATCGTGCTCAATGTTAATCGTAATCCAAATCTCCATTGTGTCTTCATGTTTATACAACACGGCCAGCTTCTCTTCTCTAACACAAGATAGAGCCACGGATTCTGCTTCAAAGCGAAACGGCAGAGGCTGACAAAATCTCTCTGTAGTGAAATCAAAACAGAGTAAAACGTTTACAAGCTCTGCTGTGTTATGTTGAGCAAAAAAGTAGGTGTTTCCCTTCACAGACACGCCACTTTGACAAAAATCTAGATCAAAGTCTGGTTTGATGTCAAGAAACCTCCAAGAACTAGTCTTAACATCGAACAACTCGAAACAGAAAAGGGGGTGAACTTTGTCATAGAAAAACCTTAAGATTTTGTGGTTACGGTTGCTCTTATCGTATCCGAAAGCAAACTATAGAAGTATTATCAAAGGATGATTCTATTGATCTCATGAGTTGAGTATTTATACAACATATGAGTTAGAGATAACGACCGAATCCATATGAGATAAGGACTTTATATAGTTAGTCATTATCTCATAATATTACATATTGAAGATAGATATTATCTTATACTAATACGCCCCCTCAAGATGGACGCCGAGAACAGAGTCCAATCTTGGATGAAAGATCAAGAAACCTTGTCCGTGGCAGTGGCTTTGTTAGCGCATCGGCAAGCTGGTCGTTGGTGCTGATATGAGCAACCCCAGCTTCTTTGCTTGAACTTGTTCTCTCACGAAATGATAGTCCAAGGCTAAATGTTTCATTCGTGTGTGAAAGACTGGGTTGGCAGAGAGATATGTTGCACCAATGTTATCACAATACAAGACTGGAGTTTCAGACGAGTGCAGGCCAAGCTCAGTCATAAGTGAGTTCAGCCAAGTGAGCTCTGCTGTTGCTGACGTTAGAGCCCGATATTCTGCCTCAGTAGAGGACCGTGCAACACCAGTCTGTTTCTTCGAACACCAGGAGATTGGTTGTCGTCCCAGATAAACAATGTAGGCACCTGTGGATGTGTAGTCATCACGATTTCCAGCCCAATCAGCATCTGAGAAGGCGTGAAGTGTGAGTGGCGACGAAGCAGAGAAGAACATCCCTTTGTTAACTGTGCCAACAAGGTACCGGAGAAGACGTTTGACTGCTTCCCAGTGAAGTGTTCTTGGAGCATGCATGTATTGCGATAGCCGATTCACGGTGAATGCTATGTCTGGACGCGTTAAGCCAAGGTATTGCAGGCTTCCAACAGTGGCACGATACTCAGATGGATTGTGTAATAGCTCACCTAAGGTGAGTGTTAGAGTGTGAGAAGAAGACATCAGAGTTGCAACTGGTTTAGCATCTTCCATCTTTGTTTTTCGTAACAGATCAGTAATATATTTGGTTTGCGTGAGATGCAAGCCATTAGCAGTTCGGTACGCTTCAAGTCCAAGAAAGTAAGACAGTTCTCCAAGATCTTTAAGGGAGAACTTTGCTGCAAGTTGATCTGTTACTCTGCGGATGGCAGCTGGTGACGTGCCCGTTATGATGATGTCGTCAACATAGATTAATATGTAGACAGAAACAGAGCCCTGTTGGAGGATGAAAAGTGATGTGTCTGCTCTAGAGTTCTTGAACCCAACACGCAGAAGGAACTGTCTCAACGCATTATACCAAGCACGAGGAGCCTGACGAAGACTCTACACAGCTTTCTTGAGGCGATAAACATGATTAGGCTTGTCCTTGTCGACAAACCCTGGTGCTTGCAGCATGTATACTTCATCGTCAAGAGGACCTTGGAGGAATGCATTGTTAACGTCCAGTTGTTGTAATGGCCATCCTTTAGCCACAGCAATTCCAAGGAAAAGCCTTATGGTAGCATGTTTGATAACTGGACTAAAGGTTTCGTGAAAGTTAACCCCTGGACGCTGATGGTTTCCTCGTGCCACAAGTCGCGACTTGAGAGACTTGACTGTGCCATCGGGATTACGTTTGATCCTGTAGAGCCAACCTGAGCCAACAATGTTAGTAGCCAAAGATCTATCAACAAGATCAAATGTATCATTGCGAACAAAAGCATCATGTTCTGTACTCATCGAGGCGCGCCACCTCTTGTCTTTGAGAGCTTGAGTGTAAGTTGCAGGTTCAACTTCACCGAGAATTGCAGTAAGCCCATATTTGGGATTTGATTTTCTGACATTGTTCTTGGACCTGGTTGTCATGTTGTGAATGTTGAGGTCCGTTGATGCAGCAGGTTGTATTGGTGCAGAGGCTGTAGTTGAGGCAGGTTCTGTAGTTGATGGTGTGGTTGAGACAGTTGTTGGTGGTATGACCTCCGAAGATGTTTCTGGTGAAGAAACTGCACACGGTTCCAGTGAGAGTGGCCGTTGAAAGATAGGAACAAGAGTTGCAGAGGGAAAAGCAGGAACAGAGGAGGGAGGCTCTTCATGTAAGATTGAAGAGACTTTAGATTTTAGGGAGGCAAAAGGAAAAACTGACTCAACAAATTCGACATGTCTAGAGAGATAGACACGAGAAGACACTACATCCAGACAAATGTAAGCACTTTGGGTAAGGGAGTACCCCAGAAAGACACACTGTGTTGACTTGGGACTGAACTTGTTTTGTCCATAAGGTTTGATCCATGGATAACATAAGCACCCGAAGCTCCTGAGCTTGTGATAATTTGGTTCTTCATTAAACAGGAGCCTGTAAGGTGAGAGATTGGCCAGATTAGGTGTGGTGAGGCGATTTATCAGGTAGACAGCAGCTGCAAAGGCATACGTCCAGTAGGTGAATGGAATGTTAGCATGCGTGAGAAGAGACAGTCCTGTTTCCACAATATGCCTGTGTTTTCTTTCTGCCATGCCGTTATGTTCTGGAGTGTGAGGTGGACTAGTAAGATGAGAGATGCCTTGTGTCCCAAGATAGTGTTTTAGAGCAATATACTCCCCCCCATTGTCTGAATATAGTGTAATGATGTTTCTTTTAAAACGTTTTTCAACAAGTTGCTTGAAGATGGGAAAGATTGTGGCAACTTGAGACTTAGCTTTAAGAGGATAAAGCCAAGTGTATCTGGTATAGTGATCAACAAATAAGACATAATATTTATATCCATCAACTGACAGAGTGGGAGAAGTCCACACATCAGAAAATAGGAGTTCAAGAGGCTGAGATGTTGTGAGAGAAGAAGTAGAAAACGGAAGTTTATGACTCTTATTAGTTAAACACGAATTGCAAACAAAAGAAGAAGATAAAGCTGCAGACAAAGGTAAAGAAAATCTAGATAACATAAAGCAAAATGTTTGTGAGTTAGGATGACCAAGGCGAGAATGCCATTGAGAAGGAGAAGACTTGAGAGACGTAAAAGCTTTAGGAGACGGTAACGAAGGCCACTCATACACTCCCTCATTGGCCTTGCCTCTGAGAAGAGTTGTCCCCGTGTATAGATCCTTCACCTGAAAATCAAAAGGACATAGTTGAACCATAACATTGTTAGTCTTACATAGCTTGTTAACAGAGATGAGGTTCTTCTTCATGTCCGGAACACATAAGACATTGTGTAAAAGTAGAGTACGAGATTTGGAGGGAAGAGATACTAAACCCGTATGTGTTATTGGTAGACCTGCTCCATTACCAATCATAACATTATCATTCCCGTTGTACGGTGTGTGAAAAGAGAGGTTGTTGAAGTCACTTGCAATGTGATGCGAAGCACCACTGTCAAGTAACCAACGAGATGGATCCGGAGATGACATTGTTGCATGATTGGCTTGTTGAGGCCATTGTGGTGTAGGTAATGGAAGATGAGGTGCAAGCCACAATCCATGTCCACGAGGTTGAGATTGAGGCGGAGCATATTGTTGTGCTCCAGGAGTCATATACGTGGGGTATTGCTGATACTGAGGGCACCTTTTAGCTCCATGTCCTTGAACCCCACATATTTGACACTTGCCAAGATAGGGACGTGATGGTCTAAAGCCGCCACGAGAGTTTGAGCCACCACGAGAGTTGTATGAGTTTGTTGATTGTTGAGGACGCACATTGGTAGGATTAGCAGTCACTGGTATGCTTGCATCACTTGTTGCAGAGAGTTTCAATGTGTTTTCACGGTTGATCAATTTTTCATGTAATTCATCAACTGTGATTGGAGCATCTCTGCCGTTGACCATCTCAACTATTGCTCTGTAATCTTCACCAAGACCTTCTGTGATATAATCAAGCAAGTCTTCGTGTTCTAGCGGTGATCCAAGTAAAGCAAGTTGATCAGCTTTTTCCATGATGCTACGCATGTAATCATTGATGGATTTGCTTCCTCTATTATTATGTTTAAGCTGATGTCGGAGTTGTTTAATGTGACCTCTGGAAGGTTTTCCATAAGTACGGAAAAGAATTTCCCATATTTCACGAGTAGATGTAGCTCGAGCAACAATTGGTTGAACAGCAACAGATAACGTGCCAAGTAAGGCACTGTAAAGAAGTTTGTCTTGACGTTTCCAAGCCGTAAAATTTGGATTGGGTTGTTGTTGATCATCGGTTGTGATTGTTGCAGGTGGTGATTGATCCTCTTCTGCAATAAAGCAGTGGAGTTCATGAGCTTCAAGTAATGAGCTGATCTGTAGTCGCCAAGTTATAAAGTTGTTTGCTGTCAATTTTGTTATATTGGACATGTTGAGCGAGATAAGAGTTGATTTTGGATCAGTGATATTGAACACTGCCGTGGTTTCTGAGATCCGAGAGGAGGAGGAGGAAGATTCAGTCGACATGATTTGAGAGAAGGGAAGAGATTAGAAAGCTTTGATTAAAGAGTAGAGGAGGAGAAGAAAAAGAATTAGGTCGTAACCCGCTCTGATACCATATAGAAGTATTATCAAAGGATGATTCTATTGATCTCATGAGTTGAGTATTTATACAACATATGAGTTAGAGATAACGACCGAATCCATATGAGATAAGGACTTTATATAGTTAGTCATTATCTCATAATATTACATATTGAAGATAGACATTATCTTATACTAATACAAACATGTCAGCTAATCCAAAATCACGTCTAGGTTGAATACATCTGGTTTGCCCTAGATACGGGTTCCACACCACGAGGTTACTTCGGTCTTCGGTGCATAACAATAAGCCATCACTGTGAAAAACTTTATACATCTTGATTTTATCAAGCTTGTGTATTTGCTTGGTAGATTTACGAACCTCTCCTTCGTTAAAGATTCCTTGGACATCAAGTCTTGACGAACAAACCCTATTTTTGATCACCGTGAAACCTAGAAACTGATTCCTTGCTGCTTCTTTACAAAAACCTAAATTTTTGATAAAGCATTCCATGTTCTACAAGTGCACTGCAATGCTCTCAGATATTTGTGGAGAGTTTCACTCAATCCCCTTTACGCTCAATGAAGAAAGATCTGGGTCCATCTTAGAAGAACGACAAATTACTGGGCCTGTCAACCGGTCCTCCATCAACTCGGTCCAACCGAATTAGGTTAAATCGAGAAGACCTAGGTCAAGACGAGGAGGAGTATAAAGGGAAGAGAGGGAGGAACGAGAAGAGCATCCGAAAAATTAGCCTCCAGAAACTGACGGCGAGCTTTAGGGTTTATCTCTTAGATCTGAACTCTTGTAATCTCGTCTTCGTTCTCTCTTTCGTTGAGCTTTAGGGTTTATCTCTTAGATCTGAACTCTTGTGATCTCGTCTTCGTTCTCTCTTTCGTTCCCAAACACTTTGTACTCATTCCGACATTCAATAAACGTCTCCCTAAAACCCACGAAATAAATACTTAATCGTTTAACCTAAGTTCATATTAAACATCAGAGATGTCAATGGAACTCTAGAGAGTATCTCCCTCACTAATTCCTCTGGAAGATTCGACATTCTCGTCATTCTTCAAATTTTCAAATAGAGTTTAAAACTTCTAAGCTTGCCCTCGTTCTTTTTCTCTCGAGAGGTTATAAATAAAGTTAGGACTCATTCCTTTGATTGTTTAGGTCATAACCAGTAGATTCATCAACCAGTAGAAGTCTACCACTTCATATTTAAATTTTGAAATAAAAAGACAAAATATTTACTAAATTATGTAATATTTTAAAAATTAAAAGGTAAAAATAAATAAAAACACTAGCTACAAAAAAGTTAATATTGTTAACACCGTCAGCAAAATACGAAATCTTGAATTCTAAACAATAAACCATAAATCTTTGGATAAAATGTAAACCCTTACGTAAATCCTAAACATTAAATCATAGCTATGGTTTAGTATTTTGCTAACCGTGTTAACATATTAAGAAAAAAACATTTTTTTGTAACTACTAAATTTTATTTAGAGATAATTTGCAAAATATCTTATTTAAGATTTGAAATTTGACAACTGCATTGTATTTAAACAAATTTGAAATCTACACTTGTACAAATGTGATACGCCTATTTTAACCCGCATTTTAATATACAAAAATAAAATCTGATATTCCTAGTATTCTAATTAATTTATTTGAGACAAAAGTAATAATTATTAAAATACTTGAATTTATATATAATTTCATAACTTTGAAGACTATCTTCAGAAAAATCAGTTAAAAATATACATATAAGATAACAAAACAATTTGGCATCTATCTACGTACCTAGAATTTTAATCCGTTCTAGACAATGTCTCATAGTGCATTCATCTGCTGGAAGGCCTAAACATTGACACCACGACTGAAGGAGGCTCATTACTTTAGCTATTGGACCATTACTTCATCAATTTTTAATATTTTTTTGGAAGTTCATCATGCTCTTGAATGTAAGCAAGGAAGCTGTTAGTGCTAAACTGCTAATGGCTCTTTTATTTCTGATCTCAAAGTCTCGTTTCTCTTAATTAATGTTTTGGTTAGTCCTTGTGATGTACATGTTTGTGTCTCAGTTTCGGTAAGTCTAGGTTACCACACATGGAAGCTTATTTCATGTCTGCAACACGACCATAGAAATTTTGACTTGGTAATATGATAGATAAACATGTCCACAAGACTGCAACCATATAGATGCATGGAAAAATGGACACCTAAACTTCTCTAAATTGGAGAAGAGATAGATAGAACTTTGTATTAAATTTCAGTTTTAAGGGTATACGTGAATAAGCATTTAAGCAATTTTAAATATCATCCATATCTAAAACTATTTTTACTTATTAAATTGTAATTTAAATAATAATTTTGATATTAATATTAAAATTACTGTAAATTGTTAATTAGGTTAGTTTAGTCATTTTAGTTACAAATAAGTGTATTTTTCAACAATAAGAATAAATTATGTAGTTTTCAAAATATAATTATTGGAAGGTATTTTCCAAATTTTTCTTATTTATAATTATACATAACTTAATTATTATTAAATATATAGATTGAAAATACTTTTATTAAAACTACGGGAAAATTAGGGGAAACATTAGAAGAGAAAATATTCTGATTATTTTATCTATATATACTATCTATCTATCAATACTATTAAACAAAATTAATTTTATCTGCTTACAGTTAATCTAGGTTCGATCATTACATTTAACTAGATTTGCTATTATTTCTAATTATATATAACTTAATTATTATTAAATATATACACTAGCCTAATAAAAAAACTAAAAAACTAATCTGTTACTTTTTAAAAATAATGATCTCAATTTATATTAACATTAAATTTAAGTAACTAATCAATTATACCTTATTTATTAATATAAAAGAATAATATATAACTACTATTTTGTATATATACAGTTGTACATTAATCCAACTGCAAAAAAATAAAATTCTTCAAAACCCTCATCAAATAAATAATAATATAGTTCTTATGACAAAGTTATAAAATTATATATTTGATAAAATAAATATTAATACTTATTATTATTAATATTTTAAGATATGATTGGAATATGTTATTACTGATATTTTATGAGTATAGTTTTACGGTTATTCTAACAAACATGTAAATATTTATCAAATATAAAACTAATTTATTAAAACATAAAATACATTTTAAGTTAGGTTTTGGCGTTCAAGTACCTGTAGAGATACAATTAGATATGTTGAAATTCAGTTCTAATTTATATCATTCTAGGTCTCCTTCTAGTAAATTTGTAAGTACGGATCAGGTTCCAATATAACACATCGGTTTTGGTTGTAATTTGTGTCACATCTTAAAACTCATAAACTAATCATATATTGTTTAGATTATTGATTTGGATCGGATATATCCGACGTTAAATCCAAATTTTAGAAGAAAAGAATAATTATTTATATAGAACTAGATATATAAAGTACTTATTTAAAATTTATATAGTTATTTTTAGATATTATTTCAAAATAAATATATAATTGAATATATAAATTTATATATTTAATTATATATTTTTCAGAAAGTTTTTTATGTTTTTCCGTAGTGGATGACCATGAGGAAGATACCTTCGATGACAATCAAACCAACATGTCTTCCTTCCATTTGTCAACTGAAATGCTTTTGTATCATCCATGCAGGTTGGACATGATAATCTACCATGTGTCGTCCATCCAGACAACATACCATAGGCTGGAAAATCGATAATTGTCCACATAAGCACTGCTTTTAAATTAAAGTTTTGATTTGATGATGCATCAAATGCCTCGACTCCATTAATCCATAATTCCTTCAGCTCATCAATAAGGGGTCGGAGGAAAACGTCAAGACTCGATCGAGGATGCTTTGGACCAGAATTCAAAATTGTAAGAAACATGTACTCTTCATTCATACACATACCAAGAGGTAAGTTATATGGCGTCAAGATTACATGCCATAATGAATGATTACGGGACATACCAAATGGATTAAATCCATCTGTACATAAACCCAAGTAAACGTTGTGGGGTTCATCAGCAAACTGACGATGTAGTTGTTGAAAATTTTTCCACTCCGCTCCGTCAGATGGATGACACATCTCTCCCTCGGCTGCTTCGTGCTCAGCATGCCATCTCATTGCAGCCGCAGTTTTCTCGCTTTGATACATTCTCTTCAGTCTATCAGCAATAGGTAAATACCACATACGGCTGAATGGTATTTTGGTTCGACCCTCGCTAGGCTTATATCGTGGTACATCACAAAATTGACAGTTATCCCACTTTTCATCTTCTTTCCAGAAGATCATACAATTGTTGATACACACATCAATTGTATAAAATGGGAGCTCTAAATTTCGCATCAACTTCTCTGTCTCGTAATATGAACCAGTTGCTTGATTGCCCGCCTGTAGATATTCACTAAAAAGCTCTGCCCACGAGTCCATGCACTCTTCACCCAAATTATTATCCGCCTTGATATTCATGAATCGAGCAGCTAAAGATAATTGAGAGTGACCTTCGTGACAACCATCATACAATGGTTGTTTTGCAGCTTCCATCATATCGTAAAATTTTTGTGACTCCTAATTAGACTCTTCCATATTTTGATAACCATCGACTTGATGATAGTTATCAAAAACTGATGTATCACGAAATGCATCATTCACCATGTCGACATATCTATCATCTATATTAGTAACTTCGGTTTGGCTGCCACTGGGGTGATTCGAATTCACATGACTTGTTCCTAAGTCCAGATTCAATTGTTCCCCATGCATATACCAAACGTAATATTCTGGCATAAATCCTCTATTATATAGATGATTCCAAATTTTACGCTCCGTAAGAAATTTATCATTTTTAGATACACTACATGGGCAGTAAAACTTACCGCCACTACTTTGTGCTAATAGCTGACTATTTGCAAAATTCATGAACTCTTCCACCCCTGCTGCAAACTCGGCTGAGATATTATTCGTCCTTTCATCGATCCTTTTGTAAATCCACTCACGATATTTCCAGTAATTATAATTCTCTCCCATATTTTTATAAAACTTTCTCTCCTTTTACGGTAAATATTTTTTTCACGGTATTTTTTTTCAAGGTAATTTTTTTTTCTTTTCATGGTAAATTTTTGGTTGGTATAAAAAAAATTTTAAAAAAACTTTCTCCCAAATGATATGAGAAGAGATGAAGAATTTTTTTAATAAATTTCTCACAAATGAGATGAGAAGATACGATTGATTTAAATAGACAATGTGAGACTCTTCTGCAACTTGTAGCAAATTAGTTATACCTACTTGCCGTTCAAAAAACATGTGTCCACCAACCTAGTTACATAATCGTCACCAAAACGTGTAACAATTTTGCAACTACAAGATTTTAATCATTTGCAACTAATGTGTATCTAGATTTTTCCGACTACACATGTGGTTGCATTTTAGTTATACTTTTGCAACTATTAAGGGACCACATGATATAATTGCCAATTCGTTGCAAATATGTCACAATAAAGCAACTGAATTATAACCACAATATTTGGTCACATAATTGCAACTAACGTACAACGTTTTTATTGTAGTTGTCAAATAGTTGTAAAATCGTTAAAAATAAGTAACATATATTGGTAACTACAGATCGTAGTTACAAAAATAGTTACTAAATTAATGTTTTTTTGTAGTGAAAGTATATAGTTATGTTGCAACTATTTACATTTCTGACTTATCTAACATTCAGATCATTCTTCGGATTTTTAGAAGTTTTCGGGTTTACGTCTTATCCGTTTGGGTTCGCTGATAAAACCTCAGATTCAGATATGTTTTATACCATCATACAAGACTCATCTGATAATATTTTACATTTCAAACATGGTACGGATCAGATTTCTTTTGTTTAAATTTGGTTTGGACTTGGAGTTACGGATTTTATGCCCATGTCAACTTTAATAAAGATAAAATACGGTATATTAAATTTTCATCAAAAAATATTTTGCATTTTGAAAGTGCGGATCAAAATCTGGCATACAAAAAAATGATCATTCTAAAAAATTACTGTACAAAGTTGTTGGACCTATTAATCTTATATATTAAAACAGAAGTCATGACTCATTTCATGTGTGATTTTTTAGTTTGGACCATCTTTAGAAAATTTATAATGCATAGCATCTTATAATATCTTTTCATATTTTTAATTTTTATTTAAGATATAAATAAATATTCTATAAAAAAAAATCTAACAAAATCATTCAAAATCTTTTAGAATCTTTTCAAGATATATTTTCGAAAATTATTTGATTAAAAATTTAAATAACATAAAATATAATTAAAATTTTAATTCATTTTTGAGTTATAAACAAAAATTTAAAAATATGTAAAATACTTTTAACACTAACCTAAAGATTTGTTTATAATTTATGTAGATCCAACATAATTTATTTTTTACCTATATTTCAAATTTAGAAATTAAAAAAAATATGTAAATTAGTAATGTTACATAATAATATTTTTTTAAATTGTGACAAAATACAAATTTATAGATTTTATATTAATATATTATAAGCCACATAAACATTATTATAAAATCAGATAGTATACAACATTAAATTATATTTATTTGTGGATAAATTTTATTATATAATTTAAATATTCTAATATTAACATACCCGAGTGCGGGTCGAGATCTAGTTATTAACTTAATATAACAAAATAATGCTATAACATTTCTTTGTAACTTAAATAATGATTAAGTGTTTTCTTGCACCATATGCAGAAATAAATTTTTTTAATTTAAATTATAATTAAATATAAAACTTTCTTATTTTCGTTCAATTATATTAAAATAAATTTTCTTTTACTTAAACATAAAATTAAGAGAAATAAAATATTCTTTATTTTAAATTATATTTAAAATAGATATGCATTTATTTTAAAATTATAACTTTAGTTAGATTTTTTTTATCTATTTCTTGGATAAAATATATTCAATCAAATTGTATAAAATTAATTAAAAATTGAGTTAAAAGTATTATAACTATCAAAAAAGTAAAACTAAACAGTGTTTAAAATTTTCTAGATATATAAAAGAAACTAATGATATTACGATTAAAGATTATAATTTTTTAAAAAATCATAGAAAAACTTGAAAATATTTTTTCAGTAAAAAATGTAAAACAAATATTATATTATTTAACGTCATATTTGAATAAATTTATTTCAATGATTAAAAATATAAAACAACATTAAATATAATCATTCATATCACATTTAACCCTACGCCATTCCATCTTTATAATATATCATGTCACATTTATTTTAGTGACAGTGATTATAAAGATAACATGTATCAAAATCACTTTATAAATAATGTCTAAAGAATAATGTCTAAAGGATATTTTTTTGAAAAAGAGTATCATTTTGATAATATTACACGGTAAACTTCATCGCGTAACATTTTGATCCTAACACCATGACTATCTTATTTGATTAACATTAACAATTTTATATTAAATTATAAAAGATCTGCATTTATAAAAATATAGGTACTTCTCAGAAGTTTTACCAAAATATTCATGGAACTTGTGTAAACACTAGAGGTTATTGATAAGCTATTCTCATGAACTTTTTTAAATGTTGAGATTTTATTGTTATTCGTTCATGGATTTTAAAAATCTACGGTGATTGGTTTAAGAACTTTCAAAATCCATTCAAATCATTTGTTACTCAAAAAAAATAGTTATTATTAATTCGCTAATTCTAACTAAATTTTATTCGGATATGAATTATATTCATTTTTACTCTTAAAATTCAACTTTTGAAATATCTTATGAATCTATGAGATTTTCAAAATCCATGTGATAAAAATTAGAAAACAATTAATTATAAACAAATTATCTGCTTCAAAATAATTCAGACTTTGAAACATAATAATGTACAATTCTCAAAATAGTAATTCATAATCAATTCAAATCATTTGTTACTCAAAAAAAAATAGTTATTATTAATTCGCTAATTCTAACTAAATTTTATTCGGATATGAATTATATTCATTTTTACTCTTAAAATTCAACTTTTGAAATATCTTATGAATCTATGAGATTTTCAAAATCAATGTGATAAAAATTAGAAAACAATTAATTATAAACAAATTATCTGCATCGAAATAATTCAGACTTTGAAACATAATAATGTACAATTCTCAAAATAGTAATTCATAATAACCTTTTATTTATAATAAAATAACACCAATCAAAATCTAGTATTAGTTCTAAATGGTTTTTCTAACAAATTCTAAATGTTCTGTTCATTATTTGGGTGTGAAATGTCAATGCCAACCGGCTTATATTATCTTTTGTAAAGGTAAAATAAATTTGTCGATACAAATAAATCAAAGAATTGATGAACTCATCTATACAAATCAATGGAAGTTATCTCTAATAAAACCTAGAAAAGCTTGCTTGCAAATTCATTAGCCTTAACCTGAGAGATTTCAGATTTCTTTGCGAGATCTCTCAGTTCAGACAAGCTTCTCCCTAACTTCAACGCAACTTTGGTCTCAAACACCTGTCCATGCTCTCTCTTCCCTGTCGAGTTCAACGTCTCTTCTAACAAGGAGAAGAATCCTGCAGAGTTTCTATACATCTCAAACACCATCCCCACTTGACCACCATGCTCTAAAGTGTTGACAACCGCAGCCAAAGAAGCACAAGTGATAGCCAGAATGCCAGCTAAACCGGAATCTTGACCGATAAAAACAGAGCTCACTGCAGAAACTCCGGTTAAAACTGGTCCAGAGATAGCCAAGAACCGGTTTAACTTCAACGCCACGTTACCTAATTTCTCATACTCTTCTGCGTCTCTACTCTTAACCACATGAGCTACTTCTCTCATCTCCATCTCCAGCTCTTGACTCCACCCGTCCGCAAGACTGGTCTTAGGGTTTCTCTGTTTGTTTTCAGGCCACCAAGTCGCCGGTTTAAACTCTTCAGGAAACTTTTCGAGCATTGTTCCTATTAAAGGAAGAGGGTAAGCTTTGTCAAGAGCCAACACTCTCTGTATCGCTTCCTTCACATCTTCTTCATAAATCTCCTCGTTCTCTCTCAGAAACATTTCGAGCTCTGTTCTCAGCTTCTTGAACAGCCTTGTAGCGTTCCTCTGTTCTTCAGCTAGCTGCGAAGGTTGAATCTTGCTCATCAAGGCACTGATACTTGTGGCAGAAGATAACAAAACCGTCGAAGCTATCTTCACCGCCGTTACAGAGTCTCCTCCGTGACCGTTAACTGAGGCTACTCCGGCCATCAAAGCGGCGGTGAGAGTGATCATGTTGACGGAGTTGAGCAAAAGAGAGTTCCAATTGTTCCGCTGATCCCCGATGTTCTTGTGCATCTCAATCCTATCCATAACGGCTTCAAGAACAGCATAGAGACGTGCCCTTTGGATAGAATCAGAGTCTCTCCTCTGTTTCAAGGAAAGAGGAAGGCTTTCCACGAACCCATCTAGCGCAAAGCTCGGTTCTTTAACCGATAAAGTTTGCTTCTTTGTCGGTATTTTCGGAACGGAGACGTTAAATTTCGGCAGTTTCGGGATGGAGACTGCAGCTTTAGCTCTCATGCATGAAGACGATGACGAAAGAAGTAATCTTGAAACCTGCAATGAAGCCATTGGTGTGTGTATACAAGAACTAAACTTGTTATTGATTCGTTTGGTTACGTTGGTTTCTTGATTTTTTTCTCTGATGTTTTTGTGATTGTGTTTGATGATGAAGAAGAAGATGATGATGATAGCTGTATATATATATAGTTTTTTGCTGATAGGCAGGCAGAGCAGACAAGTAGAATAGAAAATTAAATGAATTGAATTGACCAAATAGAGAATTATAATTGAATCTTGACCAAAAGCGCTGACAGATTCTCCTGTGGCGGTTTTGGTCTAAACCGAAAGCCTCCCAATTTTACCCGCCATCCTCGTAGAACGAGTCTTTAATACAATTAAACCGGATCGGTTTGTTTGATTGCGTTGTGTCTCGAGATTAAACCGGGTCGGTTTTGTTTATTGAAATAAATGCTGAAATGTGGTTGAAAGGGATGACTAGACAGACATACACTGTAGAGAATCGGAAGAGAAGAATCCAAGAAATGGGATCTCCAGCAAAGAAGACGACTCTGCAACGATACTTGTCACAACTTCAGCAACATCCTCTTAGAACAAAGGTTTGATTTTTTCTTTGTTCGTGGTTTGTGAATGATATTTAGTTAGAGAGTAGTTTCTTTTTTCTTTTTTTTTTTTTTTGAAATTAGGGTTTAGTTTGAACGATTGAATGACGTTTATGTTGTTTTCGATTGAAAGTTTGTGTGTTTTAACTAGACCCAGTTTCAAAATCCGGGTATCTGAGAGAATCATTGTGATTTCAATAGCTCGTTGACTTTTTCTCTAGTGAATTTAGGTTTTGTCTTGAAGTGAGTTATGTACTTTGCAGGCCATTACTGCTGGAGTTTTGTCTGGTGTGAGTGATGTTGTTTCACAGAAACTCTCTGGGATACAGAAGATTCAGCTGAGAAGGGTTCTTCTCAAAATGGTAAAAAGCTTGTATCTATCTCTTATGAACAACCCTATTTGTCAAACCAATCTTTGAGTTATGTCGGCTTCTCCAACAGATATTTGCGGGTGGTTTTCTCGGACCAGTAGGCCATTTCTTTCATACAACTCTAGATAAGATCTTTCAAGGAAAGAAAGACACAAAGACTGTTGCAAAGAAGGTAAATTTCCAATTGATGTTTCAATGATTTCGTGTATGCTTAATGTAAAACGTTTGGTTTGGTAGGTAATCGTGGAACAATTGACGTTATCACCGTTGAACCATTTACTTTTTATGATCTATTATGGAGTAGTCATAGAAAGTAAGTTCCTTTTTCTATCACTCTATTTGTAAAAGTAAAACCATGTCATGGATGGTATCAAGAGTTGTGATATACAGTTCTGCAATGTTAAATGAAACAGGAACTCCTTGGAACCTTGTTAGAGACAGGATCAAGAAGACTTACCCAACAGTTCAGCTTACAGCATGGACAGTAAGTGATAGAAAGTGTTGTGTCTATTATCATTTTATTGGTAAGTGTGACATATAGAATGTCTACTGATTTGATTCTGTGTGTTGTGAACTAAATTAAATCACAGTTTTTCCCCGTTGTGGGATGGGTAAACTACAAGTATGTGCCACTGCACTTCCGAGTCATCTTACACAGTCTCGTAGCATTCTTCTGGTAAGACAGTGACTCATATGTGCTCCAGCTTCCACAAACCAAAACTTAAAAATGAACATTATTCTTGTTTGTTTTTCAGGGGAATATTCCTGACCCTACGAGCAAGGTCAATGACACTAGCTTTGGCAAAGGCTAAGTGATCAGGGAAACACATCAAGCAAGAACTAGCTATGGTCTTTGTTCTCTGTAAGTTAAAGCATGTCTAAAAAGTAAATGCAAAAAGGGTGACACCGAATAAAAATGTGTATTAAGATGATAACAATGTTTTTTAAGTTATTACAACAATTTCGGATTGTTCAAAACACATTCACAAACATATAAGAAATGGTAATAAAGAAGAGATCCTTGTTTCTAAGCCGCTTTGGCGAATCCAACTCTTGTTTTCCCATAATCAAACACAGTATGATATGGTCCCATGAAGATATCACCCAAGATCCTGCATTTTTTGCAGGATTACAAAAAAAATTAAGAGTTAAAACACATTTAATTTGTTTGATAGTAGATTAGATTCTGGAAATGAGAATTACCAGAGAGGTCCACGAGGTGGAGGAATATCCATGGCGGTGAAGCCGCTGGTGCACTGAGCCTGAACTCCTTCTCCAATCTTGAATATATACTGATCCAAGAAAATATATTACAAAACTTTAGTTTAAACTCGTTGTGATAATATTGGTAAGTTGAAATCCGAGGAGAAAGTGATGAAGTACTTACATCTTGAGGTGAGAGATCAAAGGGCTTGCCACCAATATTGAATGTGACTATAGGCATGGACGAAACCTTCTCACAGTCCACTGCTGATTGTTGGTTTGGGTTTGGTATATGGTCACAAAGCTAAAAAAAAAATCACAGAGATTAGAGTTTCTTTTGACATGTTCTATGTCTAAAACAAGGCTTCAAAACCCACCTCAGAAGCATAAGCGAGTATGCGTTCTTGTGTTTGATTCTGAGACAATTCACTCTGCATCCACACAGATGCCATTTCACAGGCGCTGCACATTGCTTCGTTTAGAAGACCCGATACTCCATCTTCTACAACTGACTTAATCCCCATACTGCATGAAGACAGAACATGAATCAGTTTTTAGTTTGCTAACTAATGTTCCAGAGAAGGCTCTTTTCTCCTAGACTATGTATGTACTGACCTCACACTGTGTGTACCATCAAAACCGCAGAGTCCTATCTGTGAGCATACCTTCCTCGGATCCACCTGTATTTCAAAAGATGCAGAGTACCGATTTAAAGATGTGTTGTTTACAAATAAGTGTGTGTGAAGAATGTGTTGGTGTTAGAAGCAACTTCAACCTGAGAGACAAGGGAATCCAACATGGTTTGTCCATATTGACCTATTACAGTTTTGCACTCTTGGCTTGCAACTCCCACTGCTCCAATAGCATGATTGATCATTGTGATGACAGTCTATACATCACAGAAAACAAAAACTATTCAGCATGTAACAATCTACAAAAATCTTTCTACAAAATATGTCTCTCTTACTGATGGACCGGTGAGAAGAGAAGTTCCAGAATCAGCAATGGCAGAACAACCTTTAGCACAATATCCTGAATGACATAGATATGAAGATTACGTTAAAGACTCAATCCATTTCTGAGACTGAAACATTTCAATAAGGTTCACTTACCGGTTGGTTTGCCAGCAATGTTGAGATCACCCATGTCGAATTGCCAGTAACCTTTATGTGTCACTGGAACATAAGTATGCTCTCCTTTGAAGTGCTTAGGGTCAACTCCACCAAAAACAATTTGACCACCCTCTGGATCTTGTGGGTTACGGTTAAGCCAGAACGAAAAGATTGGTTCCTTAACCAGACCTCTTTCTACCATGTTATACCTATGTGTCACCCTTCATTAAGAATCCAGATGGTGCAGCAAAATCTTTTATCAAATGAACAATAGAAAGAAAGTGTTTCAATACCAAACCGGAGTTGAGTTTCCTACAGCAATCTCTCTGAATCCCAACCCTAGAATACCATCAAACTTGGCGACCAAGAATGTAATACCAGGCTCACTAGTAGCCTCTATGAACTCCTGAATATAGAAGTACCAGTAAGATATGTTAACAAAATAAAAACAGTAAATATTGCAAGATTATTCTGAGATATGAAAGCAGATGAGTAAGGTTTACCTGCTCCTTGATAACAAGACCACCAACTTTAACATCATCATTGCTAAAGTAACCAGAAATAGCACCTGTTCCATACCGGATTGACGCAGGTTTTCCTATAAATGTCAAATGAATTTTAGTGTCCAAAACTAAATGTTATCAAATGAACATTATAGTTAAACAGCTCAAGCATCAAATAACAAACCGTTCTTTTTGTATGTGGATGACTCGCTAGCCTTGTATTTTGAATGAAAATAACAAGCAACCTGAAAAAACATTTGTTTTTTTTTTTTACATTTTGGGATAAAGAAAACTATAGGATATAATAATTACTATGCTTTCCTAAGAACAAGTTATTAGCGTACCGAGAAATGACAGTTACTAGATGGTATCCAGAGATTGGAGCTTCCGGTATCAAAGATTGCAGTAAACTTTTGAGGTGGAGTACCAATGGTAAGCTCACCATAGTATTGAGCATCCAAATAGTTTTTCAGGGGGACAGTATCATCGTTTGCATCGTTCAGGCGAAAATAATCTTTGGGAGACCAAGATCCTCGGTTTTTCATGAAAAGCTGAGAAGCTAGCCTGTTGGCCCGGTCTAGTTTCCTCTTCTTCAATCCAATTCTAAGCGTTCCATCACCTTCTTGCTCAGATGATGAGGCGGCAGATACAAAGATTAAACATGAAAGCAAGAACACGAGCAAGGACGGGAACCGAGTTCCCATTTTAACCTGTCATCAAATAACAATATCACATCAAGGTTAAAGAACAGGCTGTTACTGTTTTAATGATGAAAAAGAACACATGTGCAACATAAAAGCCGTATTCTTGTAAATCAGTCCATTATAAGTCTTATTCAGACGACCTTGTACACCTTATAAACCAACTACCAATCCGAATTTCTCGATAAAAGATCAAAGATTAGTGAATTAGAGGACCAGAACACAGTTTCTAGGAATTCTAACATATTACAAGATAAGTTATAAGCAGAAAACTTAAAAGGTGTTAAAGGAGTTAATAAACTGAAACTGTTTTTCTTCATTACTGCAACATTATGGTTACCAAATACAGATGTTAAAGAAAAAAAGTTTTTACTACACACCAAGAATCAAGCACATTTTCACTAAGTTTCTGATTTACCAACTTAAGTACAAATAGTCTTGTATTATTATTTCTTTTTAGTGAAAACTGAAAACATGACAAGTTTAATATTTGTTGATTAGGGTGTCTCTTAAGTTTCAAGCCAATCTTTTTTTTTCTTAAACTTGTTTCAAGCCAATCTTTCACAAACAGAAATTGATGAATAATCTGATAGCCCTGAAATTTTGGGACAAAGATAAGAAATCTGGAAAACAGAGAAGAAGTGAAACAACACTCACCGAGAGAATGACAGTAGAGATTCTGAAACCTTAAGAGGATGAAGAAGAAAACTCAAGTGATAAGAAGAATTGTGGAGAGATATATTTATAACGTAAATGACTTGAAAGAGAAACTAGAGAAACATGAATGCAATATTTACTATCAATTAATGAAATACTTTTTGCTTCTAAATGTAAGTATATGAAGGAATTAACTAAAACCAAAATTAATTGTGTATTACATTTATAAGCAAGTGTCACGTTTATCAAACCATGTTTGGGTTGCGTCGACAGATCAGCAAAGTTTGTTTCTTTTAAACAAAGTGCATTTCATTTTAGTATGTCCACCGTTGTACTGTCGTATTTTCATTTTGATTCAAATGTTCTCATAGATTATGTAAAGTAAAAGATTATAACATTTCGTATAATCTATATTATAATAGTACACTTTCTAGGCTCCACAACGCGCCACATCAACAGTTTTGTGGGTCCTGTAGATATTTTTTAAGAACTTATAATCTTGGTAAAATGATTACAAACAATGAAATACACTTTAGCCAAGTGGTATAAGGTGTCTAATTAAGCATGCAAGATCGTGGATTCAAACCAAGCAGCCATCATTTATTTTTGATTTTTTGATTTGGGTTATTATCATATGGGTTTTTTGTTTGTAAGGTTTTTATGTTTTTATGGCTTATTTGGATAAATCCTAAAGTTTAACGAGTACAAACCAAAAATAGATGCAAAAACGAACAATAAAAAAAACAAAAAAAAAGTAAGTCTCATGCGGTTGCCTACGCAGGATGGCTTAAAGAACCTTAAAACTATCCTATTATAATATAGTTCAACTCAAAAATAATTAAAAAAAAGTCCAAAAACGAACCGACCAAAAAAAAAAGAAAGTGAATCCCACGCGACTACCTACGTAGATGGCTTAATGAGGCTTGAATAATATAGATTAAGAGCTCAAAAAGTGAAACCATTGCACACATTTCCTAATATATATTTTCAAAAAAAATTGTATGTGAAATAAAATAAAAAAACAACAAAAATTAATTATTTTCGTTATTTATTTAAAGAATATGTAATTTCTCTTACATTTTAATAACTACTATAATTTCATTGAAAACATTCCTCACCACCGATTTTTGACTCCGGCGAATGGAATCCCAAGTCGATGACGCCCTAAATGAAAATGCCATATCATTTATGAACAAAACTCAAACTTACAAAAAAACATATATAAAATCTATCTAATGAAACTTAAACAACGAATGTTAACTTAATTAAGGTTATTTTCAAATTGATAAATGGTTTAATACAAATATAAATAATATAAATATAGAATTATATCAAGTTTTGACCTACGATATAAAAACTATTTACAGCAAAAAAACACCTACTTTTACACACTAAAAACTATATTATAGCCTAATTATTCCTATAACCCTTACTTCGCATATAAATAACATTTAACTCATTCCTAATATATCTTCAAAAAAATTGTATGTGAAATAAAATAAAATAAACAACAAAATTTAAGTATTTTTCGTTATTTATTAAATGAATATATAATGTCTCTTACATTTTAATAACTACTATAATTTCATTGAAAACATTCCTCACCACTGACTCCAAACTTCGGCGAATGGATTCCCATAGTCGATGACGCCATAGATAAAAATGCCACATCATTTATGAACAAAACCCAAACTTACAAAAAAACCATATATAAAAACCTATCTAATGAAACTTAAATAACGAATATTAACTTAATTAAGGTTATTTTTAAATTGATAAATCGTTTAATACAAATATAAATACTATAAATATAGAATTGTATCAAGTTTTTTGACATACGATATAAAAACTATTTACAGCAAAAAAATAAATAGACACCTACTTTTACACACTAAAAACTGTATTATAACCTAATTATTCCTATAAACCTTACTTCACATATAAATAACATTTAACACATTAGATATACAATATTTTCACTTTACACTCTTACAACATTCTTTCCATTTCATTATTATTTGGTGTCATTAAAAGAATTCAATCCACTAAACTACTAAATCGAAAAAAATATACGCAAACATAATGATTCCGGCCCCGCGCTTGCGCGGGGAGTATACAACTAGTATATGGAATGGTTCAAGTAACGTGTGTCATCGTCTTGGGTTTAATTTTAAAAATCGCATAAAATACATCCAAAGTGATACTTACTATCAATTTAAATTTTAAAGTTTTTTTCACTGACACTTAATAACCTCCAAAGTGATATTTAGTATCAATTTAAACCTTAAATTTTTTTTATTAACATTTTAAACATTCAAAGTAATATTTATATCACCAAAAAAACTTTTTTAAACTTTCAAAGTAATATTTATGTCACAAAAATTCTTGAACTTAAAAATCTGAGATGTTGAACAGGTAAACATGTAATTTATTAATTTGTTTTCGAAAAATAAATATTTAATAAATAAAAAATTATATATAATTAAAAAATAAATAAAGATCAATTAAATTTTCAAAAAAAAATTAAAGAAAATTTTAGAACATAAAGAAAAATTTATAAAAAAATAATTTGAAATACCAAAAATTAAATAAAATTCTGAAAATTAAACAAAAATAAATAAAATTCACAAAATTGAAAAAGTTAAATAAAAATAAAAAACTAAATTACATTTTCAAAAAATTAAAGAAATTTTCAAAACATAAAGAAACATTTTAAAAAAAATTGAAAACAGTTTGAAACCATCATCGCCAATAGTGATATATTTGAAATTTTTATTTTCAACTATAAAAAAAAAATCTTGTAATTCTATGCAATTTTTCAATAAAATTGACATATCATCGTTGACAATAAAAATTTCAAACATATATCACTGCTGAAGTTGATGGTTTCAAATAGTTAAAACATAATCGTGTATTTTTTAGAAACTATTTAGAACTTTTGAGTTTTCAGTTTTGTGAATTTTCTTTAATTTATTAATTCTTTTAAAATTTTCAGAATTTTATTTAATTTATGGTATTTCAATTTATTTTTTGATAAAATTTTCTTTGTATTATGAAATTTTATTTAACAAAAATTTGAAAATTTAATTGTTTTTTTTATTTTATTATTTATTAAATTTTTATTTTTAAAAAAAAAAGTCTGATAAATTATATGTTTTACCTGTTCAAGAGGTCAGATATTCAAGTTCAAATTTTTTTTTTTATGACACAAATGTCACTTTAGAGATTAAAAGTGCTAGTGAAGAAACTTCAAAATTTAAAATGCTAGTAAAAATCACTTTAAGGTTTTTTAAACGATTTTCCGTTTAATTTATGTTGTTACGTCTATTTTCCAATGTCATTGTGTTCTAAGTGTGCAAGGAAGAACTATAGTGGGCATCATTAGTCTATCTTCTAATCAAGTACACTCATGATTTCCATTTTTTCAGAATATCTAGCGAGTGATAATTTGATTTGAAAATAAACTTTAGAGAACACTGCAAATCTTAGTAATAAATCTAAGTAATTTATTTTTCAAAAAAAAAAAACTAAGTGATCTCAAAATAGAAGATTAAAAATTGAACAAATAACAATAAAAGAGTAAAAATCATCATAAGAAAACTATTTTATTTCTCCAAATTTAGAACAATAAGATATATCAACAAGTAAATAATCTTATTAACTGAAACAAATTATTTCCTGATACTTTTCCTAAAATACATAAAAGCTAAACAAACTAAATGAAATTATTATTTTGTTGTTTCCTGAGTTTTATAAATAAAAAATGTCAGTGTTATCTTAATAAAGGCTGTGGTTAATAATTTGCTAATTTACTACTTGGAATTTGTATGGGTGTTTTCTTGTAAACGATGTTCATTTTTGTAAATGCTGTTGTTAAGAACTTGTTAATATTAGCTGTTTTAGGTTTGTCACAAATTAGGTACGCTTCACGTTGATGAAACCATGAGTGTGTACAGCTAGCACATCACCCTGTTACAGTAACGTCTATAAATCAATTTCTTCATCTAACTATAGTATACACCATTTATAGTTTTTTTCTTTTTTCCTACATAAACATCATAGAATAAAAATGATTAAAATATGTATACATATATATATGAACAATCGTAAAAGGTTAATAAGAGCTTGTTTTCAAAAAATAATGGCAAATAAATAGATGGGTTGTTTTCTTTTTTGATTGGTGTTTGCTGCAAATGGAAAATATAAAGTTGCTTTGATTTGTGGCACAAGCAAAGCCGCCCTCACGTTGTTGACACTGCGTGGGACCCTATAAACGCAAATAACGTTTCCTTAAAGCTTCAATTTTCATATTTATCCATTTAACCCCTTTTGATAAAAAAAAAAACCCATTTATTTAATCCCTTTAGATTTCATTAGTTTCGCGCTGGCCCTGAACAATGTATTGTGCCAATCTTGGAATCAACCTAAGAATTCCATCACCGTATTAGCATAATCAATTGAGCTTGTAAAGTACCTACCATCATGTCATTGGGTCAGTTTCAGTTTGGGCCTTTGCTCACTCCTTAGTTACTTCAATAGTTTAATGCAACGAAGGCTTTGAGCTATGCCCCGCGATAATTCAACCATACCCACATTAGATTTTAATTAAAACTAGATTTTGACCGACGCTTAAAAGCGTGAAAATTTTTTTTGATTAAAAGTTTATATAATTAGAATTTGTCTTTATTTAAAGTATGTTTTGGTATAAAATCAGTAATCCAAAATTTATGGTGATGATTGATTTGCATTGGTTTTTTTGTTTCAGTTTTTAATTTTAGATTTGGTTTTAGATTTTGGTTTTTGGTTTTTAATTTTTAAGTTTCTAGTTTTGATTTTCAGCTTTTGGTTTGGAGTTTTAGCTTTTAGATCCGCTGAGTTAGATTGAACTTATAATTACCAACAAACAAATCCCAAAGAATCGAACGTATAATTTAAAACTCAAAAGATGAGAATTTTTATTTCAAAAATGCAATAGTTTATTTTGTGTAAATAAACAAAACAAAAGCAAAAATATAACATACGATTTCAGCTTTTGGTTTTGGATTTTAATTTTTAGATTTGGTTTTTAGTTTTGCTTTACATTTATTTTTTTGAATCAGTAAATTATTTAAGAAAAATAAAAAAATAAACTATTATAAAAGTTACCATTGAAATTTATCAAGACAGAGTGATTGTTATTTAAAATAAAAAAATATTAACATGTTTTAAAGTACATGATTTAAATAAGTGATTAATAATATATAATTTTGTTTTGTTAAAATATTAAATACTTTTGGGCTTTAAAATAGTAATTGATTTTTTGATCCATTAAGATAGAACATTTATTCAATGTTTTTTGGAGTTTTTCTGTAATACTAAGCGCAAAACCCAAACTATATAATTTGTCATAAAAACAAAAGTAAGCCCAAAATTCTATTCCATAAATAACTACCGGTTTAATTTAAGTAATGCGGTTCAATCAACTATATGACTTGTATTATTTGTAACACTCTAGAATAGGTCCAAATTTAAATGACAACTTATATCAGTAGATAAAAAGAATGACTTTATTTTAATAGAGTAGATTGTTTTGGGGTCTAAAATTTTTGAAATCATATATCTATGTAATGTTTTACAACAAATTTAAAAGTATATAAGACTAATGTTTCGATAGACTTTGCTCATACCCCGATAATAGTTGGTTTACCCAGCCCGTCTCAGGTATTATCGGACTCTAACCAAAATTTCTTTTCCTCATATAATTTTTTTTTTCTTGAAAAAAAATCTTAATTTGGACTAGAAAAAACTCAATAAATTGTGATGGATCATGTGCCAATACACCTCTAGGACATGTATAGGGTCCCACTTAACTTTTTTCCAGCACATGCATAGGTTCCCACTTTAACTTTTTTAGAACACAGTTATCGGTGTCCTTAACCTTGTATCTTATCTCAATTACAATTAAAAGAAAAAGAAAAATACCTTTTTAATGTGAGGGATGTTCTTAATTAAGAAACAAAAGAAAACGTCCTTATAGGACAGGTGTCAAACAAAGTATCATCTCTATCTCTCTCTCCCACTGATGCTCGCGAAAATGATATGTTGAACCAGGAGGAGAGGAGGATCGGCATCTGTAGTGGAGGAATTTCATTCCCCCCCAAGGCCCGTCAAATAAAGGAATATGCCCAAAATCAATCGCCTAGCCCGAATTGGTCGATCGATTGACATAACATAATTGAGTCTCGATTACCCCAGGCCCAATCGATTGACCATAGCTTCTGGGTAGGCCCAAGAATAAAAACCCAATTATCGCGTAAATGAGCTTGAAAACTCTAGGGCGAACATAGGAGAAACGAGGGACACTATAAAAGGACGATTAATGGAAAGAGAAGAGGGATCCGCAAATTACTACAAGAACTCTGACGGCAAGGTTTAGGGTTTTACGATCAATCGAACCTCCTTGTAATCCGGTCGGACTTTATAAAGCTCCGACCTTTGTTCTCTTCTTGAATCTTTCTGTAATCTCCTCTTGATATCAACTCTGATTAATAAAACGCCTTCGAAGAACCCACAAATCGAGTTTAGTCTTCTAGTCAATCGACCGTACAAAACTCAGATTCAACATTTGGCGCCCACCGTGGGATCTTACGAAGTAGCGTTAACGAAATCAGTATGCCTCCTGACGACTCTCAAACCGACAACGCACCGGCGCAGGGACCAGTCGCTGCGACTCCGGCGGCCGACGACATGATGCAGCGCATCATGAACCAACTCCAACGGCAAGAGGAAACCAACAGAGTCATGAACGAGCGATTGACCGCACTTGCTGCTGCTCTTGCCGCGACAGACGGTGACGCCGGAGACACGGAAACGGCGAGACGTCGACTACTTTTCACCTCNACATTCACTCTAAGATACACCATGTCACAACGTCCGCCCCAGAAATCGAACGCGTCCTCGCTACCACGCTAAAGAACCCATTCACGAAGCGGATTACGGATACCAAAATCAAGAAAATTAACAAGCTCCGTCTCCCGACATACGCCGGCGAAACAGATCCGACGGACCATGTGACAGCGTTCAACATAGCGATGGGAAGACGAACTTCTCCGACGAGGAGAGAGACGCAGGTTTTTGCCAACTCTTCATCGAAAGCCTCTCCGGACCAGTACTGATTTGGTTTTCGCGACTGACCGAAGGATCAATCGCCAATTTCCACGACATGTCCGTGCAGTTTTTGAAACATTACATTATGTTCCCTCGCCAAGGAGCGACCTCGGCAGATTTATGGAAGATGTCTCAATCGGCCACCGAAAGTTTCAAAGACTTCATGGAAAAGTTCAAAAAGGTGGTAACACAAATTGAGATTCCCGATCAAATGGCCGTCGAAGCTCTACGAAATTGGTTATGGATACACTCCAAAAGCACATACGACGCGACCAAGTGGTGCAGTTACCACAAAGCGTATGGGCACGAGACGAAGGAATGCAACCATCTGAAAAACTTCCTCATGACGAGCTTCGTTGAGAAGCACGCTCATCTCGAACACCCAAAGCAACAGCCCGAAGAAAATAGCAAAGGCACATGAAAGAGTAAAAACAAGAAGGGAAACGATCGCAATAATTCAGCCGACCGATCGCCCTCCAGGGAAGATTTTCACAATCAGCACGACTCCTTTGCCTTCCTTACCAGGCGACAAACCAACGAAGGAAGGACAACCCGATCCGTCTACCTCGGAAGACACGCAAGAGAATGACCCACAGTCACAACACGATCAGCGTCAATCCCTCAAACGCAAGAACGAGAAGACGATCGCCAAAATTTTTCCTATTGGCCTGCGGATGACGATCGCAACCTCAAAAGTCAGGAAGCTAAATACGATGGACGCCCGCCACCGGCTTGATGCTTAAAAAAGCGATTGTCGATCGATAATCAACTCCAGAGTCGGCGATCTACGTGAGAAGCTTAATCGATCGACTACCAAGAAGGACAAAACAACGGGGGACCTACATACGCTGTTAAATGATGCAAAGTCGAGACATTCAAACGCGCTCGAGCGATTGAACGTGATACTGGGAGGGTCGGCCCCCCATATCGACTCAGTTCGTCCAGTCAAAGACTTCTGCAGAAAGGCAGTCACCGCAAAGAACCGGTGCGCCATTGGGAAAACGTTCCCCAGTTCACCTTCTCCGCTGAAGACGCCACAGGAGTTCACATGCCCCATAACGGTTCCCTCCTCATCAAACTCGAAATGGCGATTGCGAAGTAACTAAAGTCGTCATCGACACCGGAAGTTCGGTCGACCTCATCTTCAAAGATACTCTTGAAAAAATGGGGATCGATCTCCGCACAATCAAGCCTTCCGCACTTTCCCTGACAGGATTCAATGGATCATCAGAAACGATGCTCGGCACCATTCGATTACGGGTCCACGTTCAAGGCATGAACAAGAATGTCAAGTTCTTGATAATCGACGTGAAAACTCCGTAGAAAGCGATCCTCGGCACAGCGTGGATCCACGCGATGAAGGCAATTCCATCGACCTACCACCAATGTATCAAGTTCCATGGTACATACGGCCGAATAATCACCTTTAGCGGCGATCAGGCCACTGCCTGCGACCTCCTCGTTGCGGAGATAAATCTCCGCCGGTCGTCCTCTCATGTGAACACCATCATCAAGCCAATTCATAAGGTCCTTCCTTTCAAGGAGGACATCTTCAAAATACCCATCGACGGAAACGTCCCAAGAAAGACCGTCTGAACAAGACCGTTGGAACTCAACGACCTCATCCTAAGAAAAGTGTTCGAAAACACCAAAGAATGGGAAGCCAGAAAGCTTGGGACCAACTAGGAAGGGCCGTACAAGATAATTGAAGTCGTTAAACCAGGATTCTATCGACTAGAGACGTCCTCTGTCTAACGAGTGCCAAGATCATGGAACGCCTCAAATCTCTGCAAGTATTACTCTTAAGTTGCAACCAGCGACCGAGTGATTAACATCGCAAAGAAAAAAAAAACAACTGGAGACCGATCGACTAACATCACTTTCGCTCCTTCTCCAGAAGAGCACCTGATCTATCGGTCGGAAAAAAAAAAGGAGACCGATCGACTAGCATCACTTTCGCTCCTTCTCTTGAAAAGCAAATGATCTATCGGTCGGCCAAATCGAACTATGAATGGCTTGATCCCTTTCCTTGGGGGTACGTAGGTAGCTAATCACTAGGTCCAGCTATAAAAAAAAAAAAAAACAAATGACCTAGCGGTCACTCTTGCTCAACAGTTCAAGCAGACGAGCGAGCACAATTTAGCTCTGATCCACCTCCAACCGGGACGGATTGCAAAGGCTTAGCTGCTAAGTCATTTTCATAATGTCCTACCAAATATTAAGGACTGAAGAACCCATACAGCGTCCCGGCAGATCGATCGTTCACCCATGTTCTGTCATCCTGTCTAGTCAATACATAGGCGAATGACCAACACAATCATATGATGTATATGCTGACCGATCGGTCATCCCTTGTCTCATCAGTTGTGCTTCACCATCTACAGAGGCAAATGACCAGCATAATACAGGCCGACCGACTGACCACTCTGTCAGTTTCACCTAATTCGGATGAATACACATCGCTCTCGCTAATCGCCCTCGGTGAAGGCAGCATCAACATATTCACCGATCCGATCACCCTCTTTGCTCACCATCGAAGTTTGTGGTGGATAACTACTATCAAACTGACATGTCGTCTCCGTCCTAAGCTAAATAATTGCCATCACGCAATTACACAGCTTTCACGCAATACAACATGCTGGGTCAGATCAGTTCGGAGCGAATCAGTTCCACCAGTCTCGAAGCATGACTGCACACGGAGATCGAACAGGTCCCCCAAGTCACTTCCTTTCTAACGTAAGAGGAAGGCATCACAATGATCTCCTTCAGCATCGGATGGGCGATCGATCGTCACTCTCACTCTTACCACCATTGGTTTTATCATCGGATGGGCGATCGATCGTCACTCTCACTCTGACCACCATTGGTTTTATCATCGGATGGGCGATTAATCGACCCCCAAGCCTTTTTTATTCTTACTTAGGAGGATGGCATCACAACGCTTCATTCCTACATTGGATGGGCGATCGATTTTCACTTTCGATGAATACACATCGCTCTCGCTAATCGCCCTCGTGAAGGCAGCATCAACATATTCACCGATCCGATCACCCTCTTTGCTCACCATCGAAGTTTGTGGTGGATAATTACTATCAAACTGACACGTCATCTCCGTCCTAAGCTAAATAATTGCCATCACGCAATTACACAGCTTTCACGCAATACAACATGCTGGGTCAGATCAGTTCGGAGCGAATCAGTTCCACCAGTCTCGAAGCATGACTGCACGCGGAGATCGAACAGGTCCCCCAAGTCACTTCCTTTCTAACTTAAGAGGAAGGCATCGCAATGATCTCCTTCAGCATCAGATGGGCGATCGATCGTCACTCACACTCTTACCACCATTGGTTTTATCATCGGATGGGCGATCGATCGTCACTCTCACTCTGACCACCATTGGTTTTATCATCGGATGGCCGATTAATCGACCCCCAAGCCTTTTTTATTCTTACTTAGGAGGATGGCATCACAACGCTTCATTCCTACATTGGATGGGAGATCGATTTTCACTTTCGCGATAACAACAAACGATCTTGAAAGTGACGATATGGGACAAATATTTCTCCCAAAAGACAATCTCCTTGTATGGAGGATCATGCGTCACATGGTCCAAGTGGAACTTTCATCTTCATCGGGCGATCGACTGGTCAAGGCTCGCTGTCTGCTTAGCACAAAGCACACTGCAGCAACACGATGTCGATCACCGCACCGACGTTTGCGTGATGGTCGAATGATTGACAGGATCGAGTTCACAGAGATTAATCGACCAGCACACCAAACGTACGCCGAGGACGATAGATGACCAAATTACTCCGCGTCATTTTTGCCTTATTTTGAAAAGAGTTTGGTCAAGTGATTGATCTACCCCGAATGGTCGCACTTTAAAGTCTAGATACGATCACTCACCAACCAGCTTCTTCGACGAACGATTGACCTTGAGCATTGTTATCAGAAGATTCACTCATTTCTTCGCCTTGTTTATACAAAAGAACAGTCAAGTGAACCATCGCACACCACGATCGATCGATCTCGCTAAGCTCCAACTTTGCTTAGTCCAAAGGATCACAAACTTAAGGTCTCAACGTGATCACCACCAACAAGAGTTAGCAATGAACGATCGACCATCACTATCGGAAGACTCATTTGTCAACTTGGGTTTTGTTTGGACAAGAGAATGATCTAGCGATCGATCGCCCTCGTCAAACATCATAATCGATCACTTGACCCTTCATGGTCTAGAAGGAAGCACTTTAACATCAGGACGATCGAACTCGTTGGACACCAGTTTTCCCAAGTTCAAGTTTCTAACAATCAATCAATCAACTTCATCAAGCATCAAGTGAATCCGTCAACTTTGTTAGCATCGGTTTTTCCAAGTCCGAGTTTCTAACAAGCAATTGATCGCCTTCATCAAGCATCAAGCGAATGGATCGATCCCCCGCTCATGTGCCTTTCGACTCGGAGTTGGGACTTCTTTTTTTTCAACATAAATCTCTTCGGTCTGACTATTGGGCACTAGGCTCGAAAGTTCGACCAATACATTCTCTTGAGCAACGCTCGTCGATCGGCAAGAAATGTGTGAACTTGTTCAGTATTCGGGTTACGTTGGCAGCCATTCCATAGGCCAACCCGATGGCTCCTCCTAGGCAGGAGTTCATAGTCAACTCGCCTAGTGAAAATAAAACTCGCCTTTTACAAGGCATGAGTTGCTGGCGAACCAACGGCTCCTCCTAGGCACGAGTTCACAATCAACTCGCCTAGCAAAAATAAAACTCAATTTTACAAGGCATGAATTGCTGGCCAACCGACGGCTCCTCCTAGGCACGAGTTCACAGTCAACTCGCCTTGAGAAAATAAAAATCACATTTACAAGGCATGAGTTGCTAGCTAACTGACGGCTCCTTATAGGCACAAGTTCACAGTCAACTCGCCTAACGAAAATAAAACTCACCTTTTACAAGGCATGAGTTATTGGCCAACTGACGGCTCCTTCTAGGCACGAGTTCACAGTCAACTCCCCTAGAAAAAATTCACAGAGATCAATTTCATCTCTCTCTCTCTCCGAACGAACGACTCCATCGTCACTTTTGTTCAAGTAAATGGCTCCAACGAGTTTCCACCAAAGGGCCGACCGATCGACTTGATTGCCAGCAATGCATCCATCATTTCGATCGATCACCCCTTCCAGAATATCAACACCACTTTCGAGCGAACGAGTCCATCGTCACTTTCGTTCAAGTAAATGGCTCCAACGAGTTTCCAGCAAAAGGCCAACCGATCGACTTGATTGCCAGCAACGCATCCATCATTTCGATCGATCTCCCCTTCGAGAATATCCACACCACTTTCGCGATCCGGTTAAGTAAGTGGCTCTGCATCATCTCAATTCAACGACAACGGGTCGAAAGTATAGCCCGTCGGCCATCCTGTAAAAGCACACATACAGCCAAACGCCGACGAGTTTCCAACGAAGGGCTGGCCGATCGATTAATTGCCAGCGACGCACCCACCATCTCGATCACTCGCCTTTTCGAGAGTCTCCGCATCACTTTCGCGATCCGGTTAATTAAGTGGCTCCAAGTCATCTCTACTCAACGACAACGGGTAAAACGTATAGCCCGTCGGCCAGCCAGTCGAGAAGGTTGGCCGATCGATTGATTGCCACCGACGCATCCACCATCTCGATCGGTCGCCCTTTCGAGAATCTCCGCATCATTTTCGCAATCCAACTAAAGTATCGGACCGTCAATTGCAACTTGCCTAATACTCAAAACAGGCAACCTGGTGCGTTGAACAACACTTTTCGTCAGCCGGGTCGCCGCTTCGGGTCAATTGTCTAAATTGGTCAGCCCCTCCAAAAAGATGGACGTTCGATTGGAATCGAGCAACCGCCCCGAGAAGTGTCAATCGTCGGCCGAGACCAATTTGCTCAAACGACAGATCGGTGCAACATACGAGTAGTATGGATCAGAGGCAAATTATCGCGATACAAATTGTTAGCAAAGATGGCGAAGAGAACATATTTACGACTACAACACTACCTCACAACAAAAATGGAAAAAATGAAAAGTGCAATAAGAAAGAAACTCAGAGAGCGAAGGGACGCCGCTGTCGCTGTACTAAGTACCGTTCCATTCGACCCATACTGATCAAAGCTGCCAGACGATTCGCCATGAAGAGGAGAAAGGGCGACATCACGCTATGCAAGCTCTTCAACTTTCACCTCATCGACCTCTCCCTTGAACCTTACTTCATTGGCGGTAAAAAGATCCCTGAGTTTTTTCTCAGACATATTCCCCAATTCGCTATGATATCCATCGATTGCGATGTCTCAGAAGCTTGGCTGTGAAGAAAAAGCTTATCGCGATCGAACATATACTTCCATAATTTTTGGAAACACCTACCTGCCGAAGCTTCGAGTTGGGTCTTTGCGGATGTAACCTCGCAGCAACGAGACTGCCTCAAATGCTCCATTTCCGCTTTCGCCTTGGTGGCGTCATCAAGTTTCTCCCGTTCCAGTTGGACGATCTTGGCTCGAGCGGACTCCAGATCATCTTCAAAACTGTCGGCTCTCTCCTTAGCGTGTTTACGCTCGCGGGAAACGCTGTTACACTCAGCAGCTATCTCCTTCACCTTATCGGCGGCGTTTTCTTTACCTTTTCGAGCTCGGCATCTTTCGCCGCAATCAATACCTCGGCCTTGATAAGGTCTGAAACCATTCTTCGCAGCGATAACTCATACTCTAGCAGGAGATGATTCTTCCAAGCATAGGCCTGCAAGACAAATGATCGCCATTCATTACACAAACAAAGTTCGCATCAACAAAAGACGTACAATACAAGTAACAATGGTCTGGTACTTACCACCATATCAGCGTGGGCCTATTCCCTGAACTTATCAAAAAAAAAAAAAAATAATCGACTTCAGGCATCATACGGGTGCCGCCTCTAATCCGGTGGGATAGCGCGGCACAAGCATCCTGTTCATTAACAAATGGAGCGTCCTTACCATAAAGAAAGTTCCAATGGTCCGACAAAGCTATCAAAGCTTTCTTCGATGGAGGGGCCGATCCGCCCCAAGGCAGACAAAATGTTGACGGAATCGTCCTCTGAGGAGAGGGCAACGGGCGATTGACCGATTCTCTTTGCTTCTTCCAACTAAGGTCGCGCGAAACCTCATCGGTCGACCTCTTTCTCTTTGACCCCGAAGAATTGGCAGGACATGCTGAATCATCAATCCGAGTGATTGTTTGACCCCGTCTCACCCTGACCAAACGATTGACGACCGATGGGTTCAATTGGTGACAGCCGTTGACCTCCTGATCGCCATGTCGTCTGCCCTGTCTTTAGCCAATATATCTTCATCCCGAGTCTCTGCCCTGTCGTCTGGCAGGATCCCGGTCCCAACTCCGACCTCATCTGAACACCGCCGCTGAGCTGAAATTCTCCATCTGTGCGAGGAGAATGTCGCTATACTTCGGATATACTCTGGCAGTTTTCTCAATAAGTGAAAGCTTCAATCTTTTTCCTTTAGTATCTTTGCAAGGGATGTCCGACGCCTAGTCAACTGGCACAACATCTTACCTCCCACAATGGGCTCACACCCCAGTAAAGATGGCGAACGATCGACGAGAATCTTGCTGGCGATGAGCTCGTCCACGCTGGATCAACCCGATTCATTTATTTTCCAAACCAGTTCATTACTAATCCGCCGAGAGAATGACATCACTCAGCGAACTAAGGGGGGACTTATTGTAGTGGAGGAATTTCATTCCCCCCCAAGGCCCGTCAAATAAAGGAATATGCCCAAAATCAATCGCCTAGCCCGAATTGGTCGATCGATTGACATAACATAATTGAGTCTCGATTACCCCAGGCCCAATCGATTGACCATAGCTTCTGAGTAGGCCCAAGAATAAAAACCCAATTATCGCGTAAATGAGCTTGAAAACTCTAGGGCGAACATAGGAGAAACGAGGGACACTATAAAAGGACGATTAATGGAAAGAGAAGAGGGATCCGCAAATTACTACAAGAACTCTGACGGCAAGGTTTAGGGTTTTACGATCAATCGAACCTCCTTGTAATCCGGTCGGACTTTATAAAGCTCCGACCTTTGTTCTCTTCTTGAATCTTTCTGTAATCTCCTCTTGATATCAACTCTGATTAATAAAACGCCTTCGAAGAACCCACAAATCGAGTTTAGTCTTCTAGTCAATCGACCGTACAAAACTCAGATTCAACAGCATCTAGGCGGCACCGGAGGCTGATGATGATCGTAACAACCGCTGGATTGCTAACCAATCAACGGATTCCGCCTCAGATTCCCGGATCTGATTCAATTTCATCTTACGCCATAATCAAAAATATAATTTTCGATGAATCATTTACTTAAAGGCTTCTCCTTTTGCTTGCAGTGTTATCAAGGTTAAAGACAAGGGACCAGGAATGGTCGTGCTCCAGATGGGCTCTGGACCAATTGGTCATGCACGAGTATCGTCTTGTGGATTATGAAACTGAAATCTTATGGATTATGAAACTGTCATAAGAATCCTAAGTTCTTATGTTAACTCAAATCTTTGTTTGGGTGCAGTAAGATGCATATGTGTTGTGCAGAGTGTTCCACAAGAATAACATTGGGCCACCATGTGGTAACAGATATGCACTGTTCGTGGAAGAGGAGTGGGTTGATGATGGTGTAGCTCTGATTCCAGGTGTAGACGTTAGTCTCAGGGCAGAGCCACTGCCATTAGCTAATGGAAACAATCTGATTAGCCAGGTTTGTACTTCTTTCATAACCCATAAACTGTTCAGTTTCATTGCTTAGTATTTCAAATATGCAAAAGATCTATGATGAAGTGAATCACCTTCTCTTAGTTCACAAGATATCATGTTTCTTATATGCTAAAGCTGTATGATGAAGTGAAGCTTCTCTTAGTCATGTTTCAGTAAGCTGAGTATAGGAAATGCAGTCAGCAAACAAGGGGTTGCATTGCTTGAGTTCTCTCTCATGGGTACACAACCTTAATCTCATCAACAACCGCTGCTGCTGCCACCAACACAGCCATCTCTGCATTGCTTGAGTTCTCTCTCATGGGTATCTCTGACAATAAAGAAAACACAAAACCTTCTCCTGCTACTCCACTTCCATCTTCTGATGAGAAACTGAATGATCTCCAGAAAGAGATTCACCAGATGTCTGTTGAGAGAGAGACTTTCAAGCTTGAGATGATGAGTGCAGAGGCTATGATCAGTATTCTCCAGTCTAGGATCGATGCATTGTTTTTTCCTGATGGTTCTACATCTTTTGAGGAGATACAAAGGGTTGCTCCATTGTCATATATTATCGTCTAAGTCTATTCAATTAAAAACTCTCTTTGATCTGTATCAAGGTATGTTCAATCTCCATGATAAAGTGCTTGTTCTTCCAAACCAGTATGCATGATTTTGGACTGTGTGTCTTTTGCTTTCATGTAACAATACCAACAATAATCATAGCTCATGAGTTTTAAACTTAAGAACCAACAAAATGTCCTACCAATAATCACCATTTTTATTAAAGTATCTTAACAATGTCCCTATCTTACTTATACTAATAAAAAACTCTAAGGAACTCTCTAAAAAGTCCTATTGATAATCTTGCTCTTAAGAGATTGTTTTTATGAAACCAGTTTATATAGGAGAACAAAATTATTTATCAAGCAACGAGAAAAAATTGCTATCAAGACTATTATTGTTATGAAAAAAGAAGAAGCTAAAAGCCATAACTAGAATCCAAAAAAAAAAAAAAAAAAAAAAAAAAAAAAAGACAAAACAATTCATTATCGCCAATAAATAAACCTAAAACATATTAAGAAAATGTTATTGCCTGTCACCGCTGCTCGTCGTAACATTATTATTACTGCTGTTACTGCTCCCATTCTGGTGATTATGCGGACCGTTGATAATAGACGTGATGGCTGCGGCTAGAGCCGCTGCAAAGTTCGGATTGGCTGCCATAGCAGCAGTAGCGGCGTTAACGCTCTCGCCAGCGTTCAGAGACTGAGATGGTATCTGCAAACCGGAGAACTTGGACTGTTGTTGGTTATAATACAAAGCCTGGCCCATCATCTGAGGCAAGCCCGATTGGTTTAACTCCGCGAAACCGGACCTTTGAGAGAATTGCATCAAGGGGTTATTATTAGTTGGACTGTTAACGTGGGATGCTGATTCTGTGAGGTCTAGTGTGATGGTTGGGAATGGTGCAGAGGCTGAGATCGTGGCCATGCTTGAGGAACAAGGCAACATGGTTCGAGCGAAGAGGTTTGTTGGGTTCATTGAGCCGTCTTGGCTTGACATTGTGGAGCCTGAGAGGAGCATGCTTGCGGCTGCGGTTGTGGTTGAAGCCATGTACATAGCTGCCGGAGGTAATGGATGGTTGTGGTTCCCTTCGTATGTTGTTATGAGAATGGATCTGTCTTCTGCGCAACGTTGCACCTGTTGGTCATTAATGAGTTTAAATATACGTCAGACAACATATTTGAGCATTTGAATGAACACCAAAACATATGTTTGAAATATATATATATATATGTGTGTGTGTGTGTGTGTGATTCAATAGGGATGGGATGTTGCCATGAGAATCATGAGATCATTAAAATTGGCCCTCTCATACTTGTCGTAAACATAAAAATGAATCGATGGAAAATAAATGGATAGAATAAGGAAGAAATTAAATATAAGAAAAAATAAAATAAATTTATTTCATTCATTTCTCATCAAAATTTGAGGTCAAATATTTTTATCTAGATCTTGTTTATTTATTTGTGAAATTAATAGAACGGACATCTTATATATTAAAAGAGAAGTCATGACTTCACTTCATGTGTGATATTTTAAAATGGACCATCTAATAGAATTTATGACATTACATTATTCAATCATTAATATCATTCATTAGATTCACTAATAACATTATTGGGCTTACTAGAAATTTTTATTGGGTTAATAAAAATTAGATGATCCATTGGATTTATAAATATTATAATAAAATACATGTTTAAATTTAAACGTATATAATTTAATATTGTAATAGTATAAATTAATTATTTATATATTTTTGATGTTAACTTTAAAAATTATATATTTTATTATTAAAAATAACAAAATTATCATTTTCTAACAATAATTAATCTATACTATATAATAGTTAATCATCATTTTCGATATACACACCTTAGATAATATATACCAATTTAGAAGTAAAAAAAATGTTTATATAAAAACAAATGAAAAAAAATACTCGTGCGGTTGCGCGGGTTGAGATCTAAATTCAGTTTAAAGTACAGATAACTTTGTGTACAATTAATAGATTAAGCCATTTCACATTTTTTCTATATCCTTTTATAAATTGATAATCCAGTTTCAGCTTGGATCTCTAAAAGTGTACGATATTTTTTACAGCAAGAGACCTCGAGGGGATATTTGACCAATCACCAAAATATGTGCAGCAAAGAATATTATTCACTGAAGACATCTATATAGGTTAAATTAATCATGGCTTTTCAAAGTTTCAGTCTAACGGTTTATATTTTCTAGGTTTTTTTATGAATAGGGATCGCAAACAGAATTCCCGTTAATCGAGAAAGTAATTGTTAAATAACGTACTTGCTTGCGAACGGGACATCCAACGGCCATTGTGCAGCGGTAATAAGCTCGAGGGCACGGATTTCCTTTTGCCATTTTCTGTCCGTATTTTCTCCACTGACATCCATCGCTTAACTGTATAACATTATCATTGACAATATTAACCTCAAAAACATTTGATAGGCCAGTCTTTAAAAAAGCTAGAGAGAGTAAGCCTATTATTACCATGGGAGCTTCGGACCGAGCACGGACCGAGACGCGGGCTTTACGCATGGTGGCTTCAGCGGCCGATTGATCGATAGCATTTCCATTGCCATTGCTGGAGGAGGCGTTGTGTTTGGAAACTTTGCTAGGGTTTCCCCAGCCGTTAGATTCGTTCTCTGGGCTTTCTTCTATCTCAAGTACTCTTTTTGCGCGCTGACTTGAGCTAGAGTCCTCTAGAAGCGTTGGCGGAGATCTTGACCGAACCGTTGTCCTCTCATGGGATGATATTTCAGCAGATGGTACTCCCAAATCGATGAACTGTCTTGGAACCATTTCAGGAGCTTCATGTCGGTTAGTGGGTTTGTCTTTGCTAGCCTGATGAAAACAAGAGTTCAAAACCTTAACTAATTAAAACTGGGAGGAGCTTGGTATTGTTATGAAAATGGTTAGATCAAAGATTAAGATGGACATTATAGAGCATTAGTTACCAAGTGATGATGATCTTCTTGTTGTCTCATGACAGCAACAAGTTGCATCTGCAAGGAGTTGAAGTTGTTGGTTGTTTGACTTAACATCTCCTTTAGTCTTTGATTCTCTTCATTCGACTTATTTAGCTCTTCTCGAAGTTGTGCATTCTTCATTTGTTGATCATGGCCATAATAATAGTTTAGACCAATTAAATATTTTATATTGATTTTCCTCAAAAAATTATATTGAAAAGGGTAAATACAGTGAACAATATATAACAATGTCTATTATATACAAATTAAATACGAAAATTAGATGGCCAGTTAAAATTAAAAAAAATATAATTTAATTTTTAAAATCTTTCGTTTTCATTAATTTTGACAATCTATTTTCAGTTCTTGTTCGTATTGGCTCAGTGTGTAGAAATTCTGGTGCTCAAAATTAAGTTCCCGTAACTAAACTTGATTGATTATTTTATCCAGTAAGTAATGGAATAAAATAAAATAAAACCAGTTAATTATCATTCTAATTTTCTCTTCTTTTAACCTAAGAAAACGAGCTACTACTTTGATAAGTGTACCTCAATCTTTGCACGTTTCTCCTCCATATCAACAGACAATCCATCATCCACTAATGACTCGTCGCTTCCCGTATTCGCGGTGAGAAGATTAAGTCCAGTCTATTTACAATAAATATATTAATTTCAAGGAACAAATTTTCAATCCATAACGAAAATTATCGTTTATAATTTAGATACTAAACTCTGGAAACAAAAACTTCTATGGGATTGTAAGAAAAATAAGTAGGATTAATAGAGTATTTAACTATTTACATTGATACCCATGGAGCGATCATCATCATCGTCAACACGTGAATTCTCCCTTTTCACATGAAGGTTATGAGTCTCCTCGGTGATGACATTCTGATCATCTCTCTTCTCCGACCTGAAAAAGTCAACCTCATCCATCATCGGCCGATGATGCTGCTCATCCAATGGTTGTGTCTGCTTCAAATTGTCACCTTGACCTCCAAGACTCACTGGAAAACGAAACATCTCTCTCTATATATAGTTAATTTACGTTCTTGATAGACAACTTTGGTTGTTTTTCTTTGGCTAATAGTATGATCAGTAAGCACGGATGATGATCTTGCTTGATTTGTTCTCTGAAACCCTAGTCAGTAAACAGGATGGGTAACCTGCCGGATAAGATCAAAAGGTACGTACGTATCTTAGTGTATGTGTGTGTGATTGTTCAGTATCATATCCAATCATCCATATATAGAGATGTGAAGAAGAAGATATCATAGAAGAAAGAGAAAAAGAGATACTTTGTCGAGTATATGTGGTTAGAGACGAGGATACGAGACCAAATGCTTCGGCTACAAATACGGTATTTACGGTCGACTCAGATTTATAACATTTTAATCTTTCTTTCAGAATATTATTATTTAAGTATTGGTGTGTCTATATTTGTTTTATACGTATTTAAGTATTATTAATTAGTCATATAGATTTTAATTTGGATTCTCGTAGAAAGATGTCTGTTGAGACTTAAGCTCTTTGTCAAAAAAGATATCTGTTGAGACTTGTTTGGTACATTTCCGTCAGTATGAACGTCATTTATCCCATCTAGCATTGACTTATATCAATAATTAACAAGCATATCATGCCATCCAACCATTGAGTTTAACAATAGAGACGTGTTATTGCTGCTTTTTGGGTCAAACAATTGAAAATGAGAAAAACCTAACTGTTGCTTACCAGATGCTATGGTTTATGAATGACGTTTTATTGGTTTGTTTATTGGGAATTTTTTTCAATAATAAATTCAATCAAAAATACCTTAATATTTAAGTTTAAGTTTTAATGATTATTACTTATTATTTATTATTTCAGGGTGAAATCGGGTTATAAACTTTTAAAAATAATTCTTACACATTTATAAATAATTTAGAAGTATCAGTTTAGTTTTTTTTTAACTGTAGTTTAGTTTTTTTTTTCATCACAAACTTAAAGTACATATGAAAATAATTATCATTTGAAGATTAATTTGAATACAAATTAAATTTGTGGTAAAATTAGAAGTACCTTTGTTTATATATATTATTATCACTTTTGCTTTAAAATAAATCTACAGAAAAAATAATCAAAATCAAAACAAAAAAATCTATATCCTATTTTCTAAAGCAAAGAACTTAAAGTTACAGCATTAATCAATCAACCCTACAGTTTTTTTGAAAATATATATATATATATATATATATATATATATATGTTCACTTTACTATCAATTAATATTAACTTAAAATTTCATAAGACAAAATATATTAGTTTATCATGATCAGTAGAATAACACAAATAATATGTTATTAATCCTTGTGTTTTCTTTATAATAGAAAAATCATTCTCGATACAACGTGTCAAAAATGCATATTTAATTTAGATTTTATTAGAAAATTCAATGTTATAATATTATTTTTATATCATCTTATATATATTTTAAATTGAAAAAATATTTAATCATATTATTATATTGATTTTTTTTGTTAGAACGGTTAGTTATATTTGGATTACATTAGTATATGTATTATAGATAGAGTAATCTGCTCAACTGAATGATATCATCTAAGTATATTAATTTTGTTCAAAGACTTTGTCCTAATTATTAAAACTCTGGATCATTGGTTGATCAAGTCAATATACGAGCTTTAGAGGAGAAATCTATTTTTAGGGAAGAAGTTTTTTCAATGAATTCTTATTATAGGTGAAATTTAGATTTTGCTATTTTTGACTAAACTAGTAAATTTTCTTTAAAATGATTCACTTGTCTTTTTTTTTTAGTTATAAGAAAGACTTTTGACTTGTTCATGGATTTAATAAGTCAGAAAATAGAAATGAATCTCTCACCTATAGCAATTCAATCGGCGGTTCCCACGTGATTGAAAATATTAAAAGCTTTATTTCTAATTAAAGCCTGTTAAATAAATCACATTGTTGAATTTATTTTGTTAAAAGACTCGATACAATGTATTACCTAAAATATGTATTTTATATCTCTAGTCTCTACAGTCTACAAACTTACATAGCTAATAATAGTTCAACTGTAATGAAAAAAAAAACAGTAAATTTCACATCTCTGCTTTAAATATTATAAGATCGTTTTCTAAAAACAAAACGAACAATAGTTGAAAAAAATTTTGACTGAAAAAGGTTTAAGTTCTCTAAACTTATTAAAAATACCAGTATACAAGGTTTAAGTTCTCTTTCATGCACAGTTGCATACGTATGTGTACAACTGCATGAAAGAGTAAATTCCTAGTATTTTTTTTTTACTAACAATTTCTGAATCGAAAGTAACAAGAACAACACTTCAAAATCGCTGGGTGAGTGAGATTCAGATATGAAACTGGTAAAGGTTAGTTTTTAACAGATTGTTAATGTAGAAACTGAGCTTTGACCAAATTATTCTAAAAATAATTCTAAAACTGTTGCTACAAAACTGGAAATGAAAATATGTGTGAACACAAAAATTAAATACTTCAACGCAAACAATCACTACAGATTTCACGACTTTCATCTATAGTATTAGGTTTGCGTAGAGTTTGTTTGTTCCTCCGCGCATAATCTATGTCTGTAACAAACCTGTTAATTTCATGTAAACTAAAAATAGACAATGGTTAAGCCAAGTCCACAAGATAAATGAGATAACTCACAGCTTCATGCAGTTCTGACCGGTGACCGTTTGAGATGGGAATGAGATAACTCAAGCTTCATGCGTTCTGACCGGTGACCGTGTGGGGTCTCACTAAGGTTACTATAAATAAACTGGTGTTTACCGTTAGATCCTTTTGACTGTCCATGGGACCCGGTCATCTTTTGACTTCTTATATAACTCTTGTAAAAGCAAAATATGTCCTTTTCGCCAAAATCGTTTGCTTTCACTCTTTGACTCGCTTTTGTTTTTCTTTAAACAGTGAATTGTCAGATTGATTTCCGAACTAATTCTCGAGTCATATGGAAAAACGTAATACAGTTTAACACTTCATCAATTAACCTATACTTATCTAATTATTTTTTGACAATCATGTAAGTATATAACCAGTGGCGGACCCATGAATTTATTCTGTTACAGGGGTCAACATAGTTTTTTTTAGAAAGAAAAATATAAATAGCTATTTAAACATAACTAAGAGTGGCATTTCAAGTATAACTGACAAATTTGGGGTAATTTATAATCTTATATACCAAATTTCCAATTTTAAGTAAACTTTTACTTTTCACAGAAAAAAAAACTTTTAACTTATTTAGAAATTTAGGCCTGTCATAAAAATTGCACTTCCTAACCATAGTGTACGTCCGGAAGCGGTCTGGAGTAGGCCTGGGCATAAAATCCGAAACTCGAAATCCGAACCGAACCCAAACCGAAATACCCGACCCGTTATCTGACCCGAAATGTAAAAATACCCGAACGGGTCTTATAGGATGGTATAAAAAAATCCGAATCCGAAATGTTATTTAACCGAACCCGAACGGGTAACCCGAAATATCCGAGATTAATAGTTAATATAAATATTTTAAATATATATATATATATATATATATATAAATATTTTAGATATTCAGTTTAATGTTTATTTTGATATGATACATACAATAAATATTAAAATAAAAATAAATACCTTAAATATATAATTAGTTATAAATAAGTACATTGTAATTTGTTCATTAAAATAATAAATTTAGTTTATATGTAAGGTTATCCACATTGTTTACAAGTGATGTATGTTTTAATGACTGATTTAGTATTTTTTTTATTTTTATCAATTTTATGTATGTATGATTAATTTATATTCAGTTTTAGTGTTTTTCTTTATGTTTTTGTTTCGAAATTTTGTTTTATACTTTGGTTATATTCGAACCGAACCGAAATAACCCGAATCCGAACGATATATGGTTACTTTACGGGTTTTATGCTGCAATACAAATTTGAACGGAACCCGAAATGTTATTATCTGAACCCGACCCGTATAGTAAAATATTAGAATGAGACCTATGAGCGTAAACCCGAAAACCCGAAAATCCGAAAAACCCGATCCGAACGCCAACGGGTACCCGAACGCCCAGGCCTAGTCTGGAGCATAAGTGGGCAAACAATCACTTAGAATATCATAATTTTAAATAATAGTATAGTTACATATAAAGTATGATAAAAATTTACATGAATAATAAGGACATAAAATTTTAAATGAGAATGTTGGACCGGCACCGTGTACATTTGCCACTGTATATAATATTACATAAAATATTTTTTGTTCAGTAATATTACGTCATTTATATCACATCTATGATCTATGTAGACTGGGGGAATAATTTTTATAGGTCAGAAAGAAATTAACAACTGTGACTAATATAACTGCAAATAAATAAATGGTAAAACGTAAGAATCATTAAATACCAAGATGGCTCTTAGCTGTTTATTTAAATAGTTTTCATGGTTTATGGATTTGCAAATACTAATGAAACACTAGCTTTTTGTTTTTTACTCCCATCTTCATTGGCAAACTGAAAAAGTAAGAGGGATAGAAGAGATGATTTCTTAATGGGAAAACTCTGATAGTCCTCTTTCTCGGAGAAAAACTCTGTTAGACTTTTAATAGATTCAACTGACACATGTCTCTTAGATTGTTATAATAGTTAAATTTATAATACAATTAAAAAAATTATTGTTCTAAAACTTGTATTGTGTGTTTCATTAAAAACCCCTCAACTTCAAGTGTAATTTGTTTTTATTATCAATACTATTAAAACATGAACACATTTTATCTACTTGCAAGTAATCTATCTTAGACTACTACATTGATTTATTTTCCTTTGTATTCTACTATAACTAATTTATTTATCATTTAAATGTATATTATGCTTAACCAATTATTTTAATATTTTCAAAATAAAATATATTTTAAGTATCTTTTCTTAAGATTAGATTTTAATAATATCTTTTAATATCTTTGATTTCAAATTTAAATATACATATCTTTTCAATATTTATGTTTAAATAATAAAACTCATAATTAATATTAACTATATTTAAAAACGCATACTAATTCATTTTTCATTTATATAATAAGATATAAATTTATATACATAATTTATATTCATAATTAAATTACTACACCAAGTAGTAAATAGAAAGTAATTTAACAAGTTATATTCAGATTTTAGCGGTTTTTGCGGGTTTATAGAATTTTTAAATGATGAGTTTATTTATTTATTTTAAAACCAAACCGGATTACATATAAAATCATCAGTTTTATCGGTTTAAGTACGGGTCCGGATCGAGTTTCAGAACACTAAATATAATTCTTCATGTTTAAGATTTAAATATAAATACATAATCAAAAATACAAATTTATATCATATAAATTTGGTTTGTTTTGGAAATAATCCCGCGCTTTGAACCGTAGCCGAGTCCCGGGTTTTAGCGGAAATTTTGCGGGTTTATATAATTTTAAAATAATCAACTTTTAAAACAAACAAACCGGGTTACATATAAAGTCATCAATTTTTTCGGTTTAACCACGAGTCCGAGTCGTGTTTCAAAACACTGAATATAACGCTTCTTGTGTAACATTTAAATGTATATACATAATCAAAAATACCAATTTATATCATATAAATTTGATTTGTTTCAAAAATAATTATGCACTTTGAACCGATAGCCGAGTCCCAGGTTTTAGCGGATTTTTTTGTGGGTTTTATAGAATTTGAAATAATGAGATTAAAAAAAAAAATCCAACTGGTTACGTATAACATTATCGGTTCTGTCGGTTTAACCACGGATTTGGATCGTGTTTCAAAACACTGAATATAATGATCATGTGTAATATTTAAGGGAAATTGCCAGAAATAACACTTTCAAGATACCACTTTTCAAATTTACACTAACCAACTTTACCATTAAAATTTTAATACTCAAAATACTATTAGAATTTAGGGTTTTGGGTTTAGGATTGATAGTTTAGGGTTTAGTGTTGATTTATTAGGGTTTAGGGTTTACTTTTTAGGGTTTAGAGTTTAGGGTTTAAGGTTTAGAATTGATATTTTAGGGTTTAGGGTTGATTTTTAGGGTTTAGGGTTTACTTTTTAGGGTCTAGAGTTTAGAATTGATGTTTTAGGGTTTATGATTAATATTTTATTTAATATTTATTTTATGTATATATATAAAGAACAAGGATATAAGAGTCTTTTATCCTTTACTAAAATGTGTATTTTTGAAAATATTTCTTTGTTGATGGTAAACATGAAAGTGGTACCACCAAAGTGGTATAATTGAAATTCTCCCAATATTTAAATATGGATACATATTCCAATATGCAAATTTATATCATATAAATTTGGTTTCTTTTAAAAATAATTCCGCGCTGTGAAAGCGCAGGTCAAAATCTAGTTAATATTATTAAAACAGAAGTAATTTTTATCTACTTACAAGTAGTGTAAATGGTTAGACCATTACATTTTAATTTTATGTTATTTTACTTATTACAAACTTAGTTATTATCAAATAAGCATATAATCTTAACATATTATATTAAATATATTTAAAATAAGATATCAAAAAGATATTCTTAACTACTTTTTCAGATTGTATTTTAGCAATGTCTTTTAATATCTTTATATTTAAAATATAAATATTTATGGGAGAACTTCAATTATACCACTCTGGTGGTACCATTTTTCATGTTTACCATCAACAAATGAACATTTTTAAAAATACACATTTTCTTAAAGGATAAAAGACTCTTATATCCTTGTTCTTTATATATATAGATAAAATAAATATTAAAGAAAATATTAACCCTAAACCCTAAAACATCAATTCTAAACTCTAGACCCTAAAAAGTAAACCCTAAACCCTAAAAATCAACCCTAAACCCTAAAATATCAATTCTAAACCTTAAACCCTAAACTCTAAACCCTAAAAAGTAAACCCCAAACCCTAAAAAATCAACACTAAACCCTAAACTATCAATCCTAAACCCAAAAGCGTAAACCCTAAATTCTAATAGTATTTTGAATATTAAAATTTTAATGGTAAAGTTGGTTAGTGTAAAGTTGAAAAGTGGTATCTTGAAAGTGTTATTTCTGGCAATTTCCCAATATTTATTGTTTTAATCTTATTTTAATAATAAAAATCGTAAATAATATGCAATTAAATTACAAAAGAATATTAACTCATTTTTATTTATAGAATAAGAAATAAAATTCTATAATATTTATATAAATATTTGATATTTGTAGTATTACACTAAATTATAATTATATAATAACTTAATCTATTTTTTTATAAATTAAAAACTAAATGAATTATGTTTACAGAATAACATATAGTTACATAGTTTACAACAAACTTCAACTTATTAAAGAAAAATACTAAAATCTTATAATTTAAATAAGAAATAATTTTAAAGTTTAATATACATATCTAAATTAAAATATTAGGATATAATTTAATATAAAATACAATACTAGATTTAGTTGTCATTAACATTATTTAATTATATGGTATACTGAACTATATATTATGATTTACAATCATATTCTTTTGTAAATTATTTCATAAAAATGTAAACAATAAAAATAGATTCATATTATAGCTTTAGTTTTTAAATGTAATTAAAATTAATATGAGGTGGGTTATATAAATGAATGATTATCTTATTTCCATAAAATTATATTTATACAAATATTAATTTAATTAATATTCTTTAAAAGCAAAAGTTTCTTTATAAAAATACATTTATATATATATATATATAATTTATATTTTGGGTAAGTAAAATTCAAAAAAAATTATAGACCATCTAAATTAGGTTTTTAAGTCAGACTTGAGCGTTCAGGTATCCTAACGGATACGGGTTGGGTATTTTGAATTTAAGTTCTAATTTATATTACATCCTAAGTCTCATTGTATTAAATTTGTAAATACGGATTTGGGTTTGGATATAACACACTGGTTTTGTAACTAATTTGTATCACATCCTAAAACCATAATATAATCATATATCATTAAAATGTAGTTTTTACTGGTTTAGTCCGAATATTTCCAAAGTTTAAGCCAAAATTTTAAAGCAAAACATAAGAAATAAATACTTATATATATATAGAATCAAGATAGTTAAAATACTTTTTAAAATTTAATAATTTGTTTCTAGATATCAGTCGAAAATAAATATAGAATTAAATAATCAAATTATATATTTATGTTTCAAAAATATTTATATTTATGGTTACTTTGAACATTCAAATCGGTTTTTCAAAACTTTATAAGTTTTTTTGGGTTGTCGGTTTGGGTTGGCTAATAATATTTCGGGTTTTGATATGTTTTGTATCACTACCACCCTACAAAATCCCTTATGATTTTTTTTTATATTGTAGACCGGGTATGGATAGGGTTTTTGTAATTTGGGTTTGGTTTGTACTTCAAGTTATAAGCATATTTTAAATAAAGAGAGAAAACCGTTATATAATGCTTTGACTAAAAGTTCATCATGCGTTTTGAAAACGTGGATCAAAATTTAATATATAATTTTTTTTTCTCAGCATCTAGTATATAGTTAAAATGTATATAGGACGTCTGAACCTTAAAACACATTTTGCCGATATTCTTTGTATATTGAAAATTATAATTAACTATATACACTATATTTTAAGAACATATATATAAATTATCAGATGTCTAAATCTCATTAGCTGGCTGTTTAAACGATGATGTTTATTTTTTGTTTTTGTTTTTGTTTTTGTTTTTGTTTTTTAGCAACAAAATGCTGATGCTTATGTAAACCTGTTTTCTGGCAAATTATAAAATCGTAATTCATATGATAGGGAGACCTCTAAACAATTATGTGCGTGCCGGCCAAAAAAAGTCATGCGTGTTTACTTACATTCAAGCTTGTCGAATTGACTAAGATTGTAACTGGAATCTATTTTTACGAAAAAAGTTATGTGGAATTAGTCATTCATGTGAACTCTATTTAAATTTCACTAGTTAAATGGAATAAGAAGAGTTTTCAATTCCAATCATTCCTGTGAAATAAACAGAAAAATTTATGAATCACGTTAAAAAATTTTCATGATAAAAAATGGTGAGGAATAAAAAGAATATATGGAAAAAGATAAATAATAGTCTCATACCTTAACTACCACCATTCCATTTTTTATGAAAATATTACACCTAAAGGCGGTTATCCCCTATATATTAATTAAGAAGCATTACAATATGTTTTGATAGCCACGTGTGATCATGATAATGCTTCTCAAATTTACTAGAAAAAAATGTTGGTCCATATAAACATATAATATACTTTTTATTAAATTAAACATAAAACTATTATTAATGTTATTCATTATTTCCTTAAATAAAATTTACAGAATTACCTAAATGTTTATAATATATATGTGACAATTAATTGATTCGAATATGAAGATTTGATAAACAATTTTATAGCCTCTACTATTTGTGTTAAACTTATATTGTGAAAATAAATTAAACAATAACATTAACTATATAACAAAAAAATTAGATTTTTTGATATATGTTATATTTTAAATTTAAAAAATGACTATAAATTAATAAACATTTAAAAAAATTCACATATAATATTTTTGATTAGTAGTTTAAATCCCATGTATATTAATCATGGAGCATTACAACAGTTTTTTGTAACCACGTATCACAATGAGAATGATTTTCATAACTCTTAGAGAAATATGTTGGTCCAACTAAACATATGTTATATTTTTATTATACTAACAATCATATTTAATTAGTAGTGTACAAAAGAATATTTACTATTCTCTCATTAGATAAAAGCTACGGAATTACCTAATATGATTAACATATATATCACAATTAATGTTTATGAATAATAAAGTTTTGATAACAATTGTTTATCGTCTTTACTTTTTATTTAATTTTATATTATTAAAATAAATAAATCAATCACATTATATTAGATTTTTTCTTATATGTTATATTTTAATTTTTTTAAAACGATCATAAATTACTAAAAATGGTAAAAATCTCACATTGAAAATTTTATGATCAAGGATAACGTTTTTAGTTCAGCCAATCGTTTTTCTAATGTGTTAAACAGTTCATAATGATTAACTAAATGGATCGCGCATAATAGAGTGTGTTTTGTTTAAAAACTATTACATACCCAAAATCAATATGAACCATCATCCCTTTCGTTTAAATTTTTGTTACAATAAAAAATATATGTTTGGGTAAAAAAAAATGAATCCAGATAACCAAACCAAATCTAATCCAAAAAATAGTAAAACTTTTTAATCAAAAATTGTTAGATATCCAAACGAATTCGACACGCGCTGTGACTGGCGCATCCTAGCAAAAGAACTGACAAGTTGTGGGTACTACACCATCAAGAAGGCACAACTTAACCACACCTGCCCCTTTGAGTCACGCAATGACTACAAGAAAAAGGCCACATCAAAAGTCATCGCCCATCTCTATCGTTTCGGTTTGGCGAACCGAACCATAGTCCTAAAGCAGCACAGTTGCAGCAGCTTGTACTGGAGGACCTGCGCGTCTGTGCTTCATACATGAAATGCCACATGAAAAAATCTCAAGCCATTGACCTAACCATTGGCAAACCATATGAGTCATATCTCAGCTTAGCTTCTTACTTTGAGAGGCTCAAAGCAACAAACTTCGGTACTGTCACTGACATAGAGACTGAATTAGATGATTTTGGTGAATCTCGTTTTCTCTACGCCTTTCTTTCCTTTGGTGCTTCAGTCCAGGGTTTCCGGAATGTGCGTCCTATTCTTATTATTGATGGCACACATCTTTCCGAGAAGTATAAAGGGGTACTCCTCATGGACAGCGGTCAAGATGGTAATTTCTAAGTCTTTACTCTAGCTTTAGCGGTTGTTGACGAGGAGACCGACAATGCATGGGTATGGTTTATTTCTAAGGTGGAGAGGATTATAGCGGACTCCAATACCCTTTCTACTATTTCTGACTGACACATCTCAATTGTTAAAGCCATAAGAATCATCTTCCCCAAGGCACACCACGGCGCATGTATTGTGCATATAATGCGCAACGTTGTCTCTCGTTACAAGAGCAAAGGTCTGGCGAAAATGGTTTGTGCAGCTGCATTCTCCTACAAACGCAAGGATTTTGATAACTTCGGTAAAATAAGGCAAGCTAATTCCTCCTGTGCAAAATACCTAGAAGACATTGGAACTTCCAGGTGGTTTAGGACATACTTTACGGGAAACCGCTAGAACCTCTTAACAAGCAACGTCGCTGAGCAACTTAACAACGCCTTATCCAAATCCAGGGATCCACCAATCGTTGAGTTGTTCATGTTCATCCAGGGCATGTTGACTTGATGGTTTTCCGCCAGAAGAACTAAGTCAAACACAGGGGTTTAGTCACCCTCGAGGTTGATGCTGTTATGCAGACACACATCAGGCTCACCAAAGATAGTAAAATCTCTAACATCACTGACTGGTAATTTCAGGTGAAAGACATTTTTGGCCATGGTAACACTGTTTACCTAGACAACAAAGTTTGTACCTGCCAAGTTTTTCAGAAACTTAAAATCCCCTGCGGCCACGCGATGTTGGCGGCTGATTCAATAGGTTTTCCATATGTCCAGCTTGTTGGAGACTAATACAAAACTCTAAATATTGTCATTCACAAACCACTCTCGTGCATGTACTCTGACAATCCCCACTTTTTAGTATGTACATACCTTCTATCCACATGGACACGCACTACAGGTTTCATTGTACACACTATATATTATCCATATTACCATTCTTCCACGTGTACACTCGCACATTCACACTATATTTGAGATTTGGCGACGTTGGTTATTTTTCATTGTACACACAACCTTCCATACACATGCATACATTTCACACTTCTATGTACACTACCACTTTACCAATGTACATCAAGTTTTCGTGTACACAAGACAAATTGTGTACACGGAATATCCACATCTATACGTCAAATATTTTCTTTTATTCACACTACCACTGCTATTATTTCTTCTAAATATTGGCTTTTCAGAAACCCTTCTATCCACATGAACACATACTACATGTTTCATTGTACACACTATATATTATCCACACTACCACTCTTCCACGTGTACACTCACACATTCTCACTATATTTGAGATTTGGCGACGTTGGTTATTTTTCGTTGTACACAGAACCTTCCGTACACATGCATACATTTCGCACTTCCATGTACACTACCACTGTACCAATGTACATCAAGTTTTCGTGTACACAAGACAAATTTTGTACACGTAATATCCACATCTATACGTTCAATATTTTCTTTTTATTCACACTACCACTGCTATTATTTCTTCTAAATATTGGCTTTTCAGAAACCTCTCTCGTGCATGTACTCTAACAACTTCTCAACCTTTAAGTGTGTACAATACCTTGTATCCACATGGACACGTTAGACATCATTCATTGTACACATCGACCATTATCCACAGCTATACCCTTAATATATTTCTTTCATTCACACTACCACTGCATAAACCAAAATTATACGTATACCACGCATCCACATGGAGACGTTAGCCAGGATTCAGATTCATTGTACACATTGTCTATTTATCCACAGGTACACTTAAAAAAAAAATTTCTATTCACACAACTACTGCATAGACCAAAAATCCTTGTGTTTGTATACGAACATATGTATTTTCTTTTTTCACATTACCACTGCATAACCCAAAAACTCCTCATGTTGTACATGCAGATATGTATATGCATTTTGCTTGTACACTACCACTCATCCACGTGTACACTCTCACATTTTGGTATTGTACACAAACACATCTTTTTTTTGGCACACTCCCATTCAACATATCTGCATGCTTGAACTCTATCAAACACGAGGACATCTATTGTTTCTCTTCAATTTTTTTTTCGCATAACTTTTATACATAACCTGTATTGTACTCTGTTAATTTTCACCCATTTGTTATGTACAGTACCCTGTATCCACAAAGACACATATTTTTTTTTAATTTTACACAAGATATATATCATCCACATCTATATATTTTTCTTTCTTGTACACTCTCACAGATTTTTATAGTTGACGAAAACATACTTTTTTCTCTACACTGCCACCTATGTATTCAATCTTTATACATGTACTCAATCTTGTAACACGATTTATTGGACCCATTATATATCATCCACATCTATGCGTCTAATAACTCCTTTCTATTGTACACGAACACATGCATATGTACTGTCTGTGTACTCAACCAGTCCTCGACATCTACACTATCATAATTTCATGCCTCTCTACAACGGATTCTTCTATTGAACACGAACACATTGATATGTATTTTTTGCGTGTACACTACCACTCATCCACGTGTACACACGCACATTCTCATTATACTTTTTACGTGTACACTTTCGTTAGGTTATTTTTTCCTTGTACACACAAGCTTCCATACACATGCATACATTTCGCACTTCCATGTACACTACCACTGTACTAATGTGTACACAAGATAAATTGTGTACACAGAATAGACAAACATCCTGGTTATTCTTTGTTCTTTTTCTATTTTAACATATGCATCCATATTTTGCCATCCAGAAAAACATACATTAACAAAATACCACCAATCCTTAACATCCTTACCTATAGCATTTATCCGCAACACAACCAAGGTTTACAACCCAAAAAACACACAATGCGTACAATCCAAAAAACAAGTACTACTTCAAACACCTCATCCCACGTACAAAGGCACCACCCATTCCTTGTACACATCCATTGCATATTGCTTCCTAAAGATGTCAACAAGCTTATCAGTTAGGCCCGCGTTTGTCACATCCATACCATTAGCATGCATCTCCATGAATTTTGCAGCCACATGCACACAATCTCCACCACGGATGTTTTCATAAATACCATCAACCCTCTCAACCAAGAATGGAACCAGCTCATACTCGCTAATATCTCCGGTAGGGCACACTTTCCGGGAAATGTATGGGAGCATTCTAGCCACATCATCCATCACCTCAAGAACTTCTTCCATTGACTTTAACCCGGGGCTTGGGTCTAACACCAAAACTCTCCAATCTGATAGGCTAATGCACAATCCCACCCAATGGATTTCCCCCCACTTCATGGGTGTGTACAGCCTGTCCACTTCCGCACCCATCTCATTTCTTTTTGCTAGAATTTTTGTAACCCTTGCATCCGCCACTACCATAGTTTTATCATCCGCCTCTCTAAAAGACCTTCCTCTTCCTTGGAGATGCCTGACAAACCATGGTGGAATGAACATACCCTGATTCATCAAAATAGCCCCTCCATGCCTCTTCTCAAGAAACTTCATCAACACCTCCATATGCTGTTCACGTAAGAATTCAACCAAAAGAAAACTTTATAAGTTTCTGTAACAATAAAACTCGCTAACAACAATCAAAATATAATGTCCCAGCTTGTTACCGTTGACGTCAACATTTTCTGCGGCGTAGCTAGTTCGATGAAGAATTTATTTTCCAAATCATGTTCACCTCCTGCTTTTGTGGGAGTCGATTTCACCCTACTGTCAAATAAATCGTGAAAAAGGAAACTTCGGGAAAACCCTAAGTTTCCAGAGGAACCGGCTATCTGCGAGAACCGCACAACGAAAATAAGATGACGAAAATAATTAGAATTTAAATGAGAATAAACGAAAACAGAGAGCAAAGAGGTTCTTATTCCGAATCTGCGTTGAACTGGTACAAAAAGAATTGCCGAAAGCGTAAGAACTAGAAAACCCTAATTGAGACGCAGCTCGCTAACAGAAAAACGGAAATATTCCTAAATGCTAGTTTTGGTGGTGAGAGCTCTGAATTTCGTGTGTATGC
>CAKOAT010077489.1:0-10894 GCA_932364175.1 Eruca vesicaria subsp. sativa
TGGGAGATACGTCGCTTTGAAGTTGCTGCAGGGATTAGGGTTTCTGCAGCCGCCTAGAGAGAGAGAGAGAGCTACGGATTTTTTTAGCTTAGGGTTAGGGCTCGTGCTGATAACGTGTTAAAGAATAAAGAAGGTTGTAACTCTCATTGTATTATTAATCACGTGGTTACACATATATATATACATACAAGAGAATAAATCATATTCCTTAGGAGATAAGGATTGCTACAAATAAAGGGGATGATTATCCTAATCCTATAATGATTAGGATAACTACAACATATGGATAAACACAAGGGAGGATAGTGACTGATGCTTGGCCGCCTGGTATAGTACTGATGTGGTCTGGTCCATTTCCGGATATGTCCCAACCACCATCTTCATTTCTTAACATATATATATATATATATATATATATATATATATCAAGCTGATTTACAAAATCTACATACACCGGTTCATGATAAAATATCAAGTTGAGACGATAATTAAAATCACATAAGCTATTTTTATGATTAATTATTATTTATGAATATATATGTGGGTCAGATGTATGTGCCTTCAAAATGCCCCACTCCGTCAGTGATTCGTTGGCAGCAGGCCTGGCATCCGCACCATCCTCTTGAGTCCTGACGTTATTTTGAGCGGCTGATATAAAACATATGCAACTTTTTGTGTGTTTTATATTTTACATTTTTGTTATATATCACTTGACAAATAAAATGCTTAGAAAGCAAAACCTAAAGCGGCTCCACGTAATCTAGTTATCGATTTCCACTAATATTATCTTCTATGAATATCGAAGGAGAACTGGATGAAAGAAAGATGTAACCCAATTGATTATTTAATTTATATAAAAGGAAACGTTAAGAAAACAAAAGCATTGGTTATTAATTTAAGTTATCTCTGTTTCTCATGTCGGAAACCGTAAATATATAAATAATTTAACTGAGGTGAAGATTATTAAAAAGAAGATGGCAAGCAGCCAATAAAGTAAAGTTAAGAAAATGAAAGTGAAGGTGCACAAAAGAGTACAGAAACCGAAACCATGCATTCATCACCTCATCTCATTTCATTTTAGTTTTCTTTTAAAAATTAAAAGGTTTGGATTTTAGGGCCAGTACTTATTTTAGAACATTGTTCACCTCCATTCACAGTTGGATACTCGAACTTCTTCTCTTTTTATTTGTTCTCTTCTCACCATTTATCATTTCTTAGACCACCTCCAAAAAAAAATTCTATTTTAAAATTTTACAAATTCTATATTTGAAATTTCAAAGTGTTCTTCTCCAAAAGAAAAACTTCAAAATTAACTTCAAAATTATTTGTATATTACATTATGATCCTTTATATTTGTCACAATTAATAAAAATTCAAAAAACTTTGATAAATAACTAATACATATATAAAAATATTACAACAATATTAATTAATAAAAGTTTACACTAAAATATAAAACTATAAATAGAAATGCATAATTAAATATTAAACTACAAGAAAAATATAACATTATTCCAACGAACAAATCCTTGATTTTTTAAAAGAAAGTGCAACAAGCACTGATAAAAATCATGAGATGATTGAATTACGAATGAAAAATGAAACAAAAAAAATTGGCTTCAAAAGAAGTAAAAGAGAAAAATAAAATATTGCTAAAAACTTAGCTTCTATAGATGATATTAATATTCGTGAGTACATTCGTCTGAACAAGAAAGAATCATACGAAAAAAAAAGTCAAGAACAACAAGAACAACCATCTTCAGTTACAAAAAAATTGTTTGGATTTGAAGATTTTGGAACTTCCGGGAGAGATTTACCAGATTATTAGTGTTGTTGTAATATTTAAATTTCTTTAATAATTATGTTTTCATGTACTTTTAAAAAAAAAACTTTTTGGTTTAGTTTGTTTTGTAATATTTTTGTTGTCTAATTTTACTTTTAAAATAATATAAATCTTATTTTAAAATTTTTATATATTTTATGTGTAAAAATTTAATTTATAGAAATAAATTTGAAGACTTGTGAGATATAATTTTTTTTTAAATATTAAAATGCTAAATAAGAATATACTTTTAAATCATAAATAAGATATGTAAATATAAGGATCAAATTACAAGTAAAAAGATGAAACTTCAAATTTGAGTTTAGAGAATCTTTTGAAGATATATTAGCTTGTATTCTACATCATCTTCACCGCCATATATTGTCAAGGGTTTAACTGTTTCTTTTCTATCTTATTGTAACCGCATAATTTTAAAAGATGAATATTTGATTGGTAACCATGCATTTCCGAAAAACTCAAAATATCTGTCTATTTCTTTACTGTTTCATTTGTCTTCTATCTTCTTGCAACCGCATAAATTATTAGACGAATATTTGATTGGTCACCATGCGTTTAAAGACAATTATTAAAACATTTTCTTCATTTTTTTCCACAACGAAGGGCTGAATTATTATTTAAGTTTGAGGTGTTCTACAAATCCAGTTAAAATAGAACAACAAACATTCATCAGATCATGATAGAACGAACGAACAGTTTTAGCTAAAAAATCAGATACAACATTTTGAGATCTAGGGACATAAAAAATCTTGAAATCTGGGAAGCAAATCCGCAACGTCAAGAGTCTCTCCAGTTCCGTCGAAAAACTTGGCCATTCATTGGAGTTTGTGAGCATCGCTATCAATTCCTTGCAATCCGTCCCAAAGCTCTAACATGGCAAATGTTGAAGCATATTCTCCATTGCCCACAGCAGTGCTTCCAGCTCTGAGTGCAAAGCCGACTCCACCCTACTAATATTACACATCCCCATCAACTGACTATTTCCCATGCTATCCTTCCAATTCCAACCACAACCTGAGAATTGGTCTATAGAGATCCAAGAACCGTCTATCATACAAATATCTCCCAGACTTATGGCTTGACTTTCAGCATCTATGTTTTCTTGTGGTGATACGATTTCATGTTCATTGGCTTGAAACCAGGCAAGGCACTCGCTCTCCGCATACCTTGCTAGTTCCAGAGGATCTCTATCAACTCCTCGGAAAAGCTTATCGTTTCGAGCATTCCAAATGTACCATATTAGCCATGGATAAGGGTCTCTGTCTAATTCTGGTTCCGTTATGGTCTTCTTCCTCCAAAATAGGTAGTCCATGTTCGCATATGTGCTCTGCAGAGGGAATAAAGTTGAGTTGGTAGGTATAGATGCTAAAGCCCACACCTGTAGAGCAGGTTGGCATTGAAAGATTGCATGTGCAACTGTTTCTTCCGGTTCTCCGCATTGTGGAAAAAACTGTCACACCTCATGTGTATGTGGTTCAAAGCACTCGTAGCAGCCATATGACCTGTTATAATCTGCCACATAAGATCTTTGGGGGCGCTTTAATCTTCCAGACATGTGCTTAGAGTTTTGTAATACTAGGTTCACCAACAATATTATCATCCTCCTTCATCAGTATATTTCGAGCGACCCAATAGCCAAATTTGACTGTCTACTGTCCACTCCTTGTGTAGCTCCAGCAATACGTGTCTCTTTGATGTATTGAACTAATGGCCATACTCCTTATGAGAGGTATATCAGCAGTATCAACATAATTCACCAACCGATCCAAATCCCAAGACTTTGATTCTTGGTTAATAAGATCACTCACTCTCATGTTTGGATGCAAAACCGGGGCAGATGAGGATGCTGGCCTCGCTGTGATCGTGGGAATCCAAGGGTCCTCCCATACTTTCACTTCATAGCCTGAATGTATTTTCTGTTTAACTCTTAGCAACAATAATTCACGTGCCGCCGATATGCTTGTCCACACATATGATGGGCTACTGACTGTGAGTTTTCGCAAGGGTGAACTCAAACGATAATACCGACCTCTCATAATCCGAGCTACCAAAGAATATGGGTATTGAGCCAATCTCCACAACTGCTTTGCTAACAACGCAAGGTTGAACTCGTGAATCATCCTGAAGCCAATTCCCCGTTCCTCTTTAGATAAGCATAACTTGACCCATGTCGACCAGTGTAAGCCGCTTTTTGGTGGGTTCGAGCTCCACCAGAATTGTGCAATGGCACTAGCCAAGACATCACATATCTTCCAAGAGAGTAGAAAGCAAGACATTACATAGGTTGGGAGAGCTAGCAGGATTGACTTTATCATTACTTCCTTTCCACATTTTAATAACCACCTTCCAGTCCATCCATTACTCTATTCTTAAGCTTGTCCTTTAGGAAAGCAAAAAGCTTACATTTGGAACCACTGATATCTTTTGGAATCCCTAAGTAAGTTCCAATCCCTGCTTCATTTTGGATCCCAAGTGTATCTTTTATTTCTTGTCTGACCTCGTGTCTGATTCTCTTACCAAAGAGTAAAGATGACTTTTTGAAATTAATGCATTGTCCAGAAGCTTGTCCATATTTCCTGACCACTTTCATTACTTCTTCACATTCACGGGGTTCCACCTTACAAAATAAAAGGCTATCATCAGCAAAGAGTACGTGAAATACCGATGGACACGCACGCGTGATACGCATCCCCGTTACCTTCCCCTGATTCTCTGCGTTATTAAGAAGGCTAACAAGCGCTTCCGTGCATAGAATAAAAATGAAAGGGGACAGAGGATCTCCCTGTCGTAAACCTCTCTCCGGGAAAATATTCCCTATTGTCTGTCCATTCATAAGAACCTTATACTTTACTGATGTTACGCATCGCATAATCCAGGTTATCCAGACTTCTGAGAATCCCATCTTTCTCATGGTGGCCTCAATGAAGGACCATTCCATTCGATCATATGTCTTGCTCATTTATGTTTTAATACCCATCCTCTTATTGCGTCCACTCGGTTTTGTTCTTAAGGCATGAAACATCTCCTGAGCTATCATAATATTGTCAGATATCTGTCTTCCGGCAACAAATGCTGACTGGGTTTCTGAGATCCTATCTGGTAAAATTTTTTTAAATCTCTGGCATAAGACCTTAGAGATAATTTTGTAACTAACATTACAGAGACTAATTGGACGTAGTTGGCTCATCTGATTCGGCTTATTTACTTTAGGGATAAGGCAAATGTTAGTATCGTTTAAGCCAGCCGGTACCGTCCCTTAAAATAGGAATTGATTAACCATAAGAGTTAGATCATCCTTTACTATATCCCAAAAGTTCTGGTAGAAAAGTGCTGTCATTCCGTCTGGTCCAGGGGCTTTCTTAGGGTGCATGGCAAAAAGAGCCAGTTTAACCTCCCACTCTGTAATCGGGGCTGTCAGACCCTCATTATCTACTGGCGTAATTGTAGTGGCAACTTCATAAAGTGCATCCTCTATCTCCTCCGGGTTTGATGATTGGAAAATGTGTCTGAAGTAACTTGTAGCAATGGCTACCAGTCCTTCCTCATCCTCCAAAACATTTCCATCGGCATCCAGTAGTTGGGTTATCATGTTCCTCGCTCTTCTCTGCTTGGTGAGAGCGTGGAAAAATTTAGTATTTCTATCTCTTTCTCTTAACCAGAATACCCTACACTTCTGTTTCCAGAACATCTCCTCTGCCTTAAGAGCGCCAAACAGTTCTTTTAAAGCTTCCGCAATCTCCTCTGTAGTGGCATCATCGTTTGAAGATAACCGGTCCAGCTTTTCCTTCAACTCCTCCACAGTTTTCTGAATTCAGATTGTGTTGCCTTTTCCAATCACATAAGACTCGCCTGCAGCTTGCAATATGCTCCATAATACTTGCATCCGGTGGGAGATCTGGTGATTTCCATCCTTCAAGTATAATTTGTCTGAGTTCCTCGTTTTGAAGCCATCCCTTATCAAATTTGAATTTTTTTGATCTTCTAGGCTTCTTTTTAAGAATATCAACTAAGATCGGACGATGGTATGATCCCCAGAGCCTCATATACTGTACTTTGGAATGGGGGAACTTCTCATGCCAGTTTTCATTGCCAACAACCCTATCTAGACGACATTTAACAGTAGTACTCCATGCTCTTCTTCCTACCCAGGAAAGCATATTCCCAGTAAAAGAAAAATCTAGCATATCACAGTCACTAAGCATTTGTTTAAAAGGCAAGAATGAACTGTCTGTGCATTGTCTGCCTCCTTTTTCTCTTCATGACAGGTAATTTCATTAAAGTTCCCTATCATAAACCAAGATCCATTTCTTGTTGTTGAGAAACACGTAAGGCGACCATCTTCTTCATTATCATCAGCTAGAGTGCTCCCAAACAATATCAGCTAAGTCAATTGTAACCAATAAATGAAACGGTCAATCTAATTATAGAAAAATGTTTCAAAACATTTTTCTATAATGGCATTTTTGTTGCCATAATGCCATTCATGTAAACGTAAATTGAGTTTTTTTTTTACTAACCGAGTATCCTGACTTTATCGAAGTGATCTAAACTAGAGACCGAAGTAAACAAGAACACTGCCAAGATATCACCATGTGGTTCACCTATAACGATTTTCAATCTCGGGTGTTGGAAAGTCTTTTACCATCGGAGCTAAACGTAAACTGAGTTATGTCCCTCGAATTATATAAACAAAGGAACATGAGTCTAACACCTAAAATGCTTTATACACATAGAAGCAATATAATGTTATGAACATACGTATTCAACCATAAAACACTGGAATTTTCTTTAAAAGTTATTATGGTAATCAAATTATAACTTGGGTGTTCTTGTAACAAGTCCCAGTACTAAAAACTAAAATAGATCGGTGAAATGATCCACTGTTTTCAACTTTAAAGCTTCGGTGAGATGATTAATAAACTAATGAAAATTGATGCGGTTATATCAATGAATATGTTTAGTTGTGAGTTGTGATTAGTTTAATGGTCAGTCAAGTGAGCAATGAGAAGTTGTCTCTTTCCATGTGAAATCCAATGACGTGAAACGACTGTCGTCCGATTTCCCCTCGTAATCTACAACGTTTTGGAAGGTTAATCCTACGGTCGATACAGCAACAAGATATTGCCAAATCTCCTTAACAACAACTAGTTTATTTTCTTTTGTCTTTTCCTTTTACAATATTTAATTAAAAAAAAATATTTGCACCTGTCTGGACACACAAAACATCTTATTAAGCTCCATACTATATTTTTCTCTTCTCTTTATTTCCTCCCATCATTGTTTTTTTCTCCCTAAAATATGACAAATCCTTAAATATCTTCTTTTTTGGTATATTGAACTAAATCACTCTTAAAAAAAAAAGATGAAAACGAAAATATAAATATTCTTACCTTTTGACAAAAAAAAAATTGTATTGTAAGATCTTAACCTCACAACATTGATTAATCCGAATTCTTAGCTCATATTTTTTGTTTTTTATTTTACAATTTTTTGATAAAAATCAGTTTCTTATATCTTTTATCTAAGAAACTATTTTTAACATTTTTATTTAAACGTTAAGAAATGGTTTTTAACCAAAACTAAAAACCTATCGTAAAAATTCAGATTAATCATGGTCTCACTTCCCACCTCACTGATAGTCGAGTCCAAGAAAACGTTACTTTTTTAGTTTGAAAGAATAACATTATTGAAATAGCCACACCAGTTGAAGTCCATACTTATATAAGTTATGAACTTGTAATACTTTAGAATCTAGATATTTTTGGACACGCAATTCACATTACGTATCGACAGCCCGTCCGATTCATTCGTTACAGTCTTATATAGCAAATATCAAAGCTCGCCTGCCTCTCAGGATCCTTTTACTATGTAATCAGAAGTTTTCTAATATTGATCAAATATTTTGAGAATCTTTTGAGATTTCTTTGCGCGTAATGCGAAAATTTGAAAAAGCATTCACATGTTTCTTCCTTCTGACACATACGAAGCAATATAAATTATTTACATTCTTAAAAAAAATATTTGAGTACTAAATTGCATCATTATTTAAAATACTAAAAAATATCTGTTTGACCAAATAATTTCTATATATACATTTCAGACTCTCCATGTTGCTTATCACCTTCACAGCTTTCTCTCTCTAAAGATTTAAAAGGCTTTTCTCACTCTTTCTTTAGAATACGATGGCTGAAACAACTCCATTCAAGCGCCACCGAGAAGAAGAAACCCTAGCCGAAGAAGAAACCACTAAGCGACAGAAGCCATCTTATTCCTCTTACAACGACCAGATTCTCTGTCTCCTCGAAGATTCAGACGAACTTAAACAACCCAACAATGACATAAGTTCCTTTATAAACGCTCTCCAGCAAGAAATCTCATCAGCAGATGACCAAAACGCCGCTTTTTCTGGAGTTTCCAACGTTGAAGATTCGTCGATTTCGTGCGTTTCTTCGAAGGAAGATGATGTCGATGATGAGAACAATGAGAAAGTGATGCAGCATCTTCTGGAAGCTTCAGACGACGAACTCGGGATCCCTAACACCGGTTTTGGCGAGAGTAAATATGACATGAATAAGAATGATATTAATCAAGAATATGTATATGGAAATAGTTTGTTGGATGGGTTCGGTGATGCGTTTTGGGAGCTTGAAGATGAAGCTGCTAATTATTATACGTTGCTGCAATCTGAGTTGTTCTCATAGAAAGCCTAATTGGTATATCATCTAGAAGAAAAAGCCAATTATAAGAAAAGTGGGTCGTTTTTTTATATGAAATTTCATTTCATTTTTAAGGCACACTTCTTTTATTTTGGCGGAGCGAAATATCATATTAATTGTTGATTAATTTGTAGTGGGACAAGTGATAATGATATAATTTTTCTCTCTTTATTTTTTTTTTATTTTTTTTTTTTACTTTTCTGCTGTTCGCTGCGTCGAGAGATCATCGTAATGTACTACTACCCATGTGTTTTAGTATAAATTTCTTATGAATACTAGAAAGTTGCATACCGATGGAAGTACAAAAAAAAATATAAAAATTAGCTATAAAATAACGTATATAAAAAACAAGAAAAAACTATAAATAAACAAAAAACTTGATTGAAGAGCCTAAATCGTTTATCGTGAAAACTAATCAAAGCAAAACAAAAAAAGAGGTTCCACGTTGCCCAAACTAACTTACCATTGGTTTTTGTATTTTTAATATATTTCTTGTGTAAGAGAAAGTGGCATATTTATGGAAGTACGTTGTTGTATAATTTAAGTAACGAATAAACTTGATTAAAGCGCCTTACCCGTTTCTCGTGAAAATCAATCAAAACGAAAAAAAAGAGGTTTTCACCTTGCCGAAATTAATTTCAAAGTACAACGTATTTTGGCTGTTTTTTTTAATATTGAGTAACAGTTACATCATATAATTTAAATCTATTATAAATGATGATCAACTATCTATAATATATGTAATTTAATGAATAACTAGGTGACCCATCCGCACCCTGTGCGGGTATAAAAATATAGTATAATGCTGAGATATGAGTATCTATTGAGTTCAAATGTGGGAGTTAGTAGAACAAGTGAGAGTTTCAATGCTGAGATAAGATTTGAGCAAATCTCTAGGATGTAGTAGGGGTGGGCAAATCGTTACTTTTTCGGTTTGGTTTGTTTAGTTCGGTTTTAATATATTTTTTTCAACTGAAATAAACGTTATTTAGTCTGGTTCGGTGTGGTTTATGTCCAGTTCAAGTTATATTTAGTTCGATTTGTTTTTGGATCGGTTTAATTAGTCTCTTTGTCGCTTAATTTTTTAAAAGAAAAATTATGTTTTAAAATATATACACATAAAGTATGTGAACTAAATTCAATATTAAACTGAAACAAAAACTAAAAAAGTCACAAAAAGTATATAAGAATAAAACAAATGAAAGTTAACTAAAGTAAAAAAATTTAACATCATTAGTATGTTTTTAATAAAAGTTAACTATTAAAAAAACAAATGTAAGAAAAATATACAGGAGACAGTGACATACTAAAAAATGTGATATAAATCTCATAGATATCACAATCCCATAGAAAATGTGATAAAAGTTTAAATATAATTCATAAGTAATATAAAATAAGAAGAACAATTATGAATAAAAAAAATCCCATAGAAACCTGCAAAAAATTGTCAATTTTTTTAGCAATTGTACAATATAAAATAATTAATAGATTTCTAAATTTTATCGAGACGAAAATAATATTGAATTTGCATATCGCTATTGAAACAAACTGAAAAATGGTTTGTAATCAACTACAAACGGTCTTTCATCTGTGTTATTTATCTGTTAATAGAAAAACAAACAAATATATATATATATATATATATAGTAAATTACATTTTTAAGATCCATATTTATACATATATATAATTAAGATAATAGTTTTGACTTTTTTAAATCTCAAATCACCATTATATTTGTGGTTTTCTAAATGGATAATAGTTTTGGGCTTTTCTAACTCAAATCACTATTATCTTATAAATTTGTGCAAGTAATTGATAGCGAAATAAGGTAATCATCATATTTCCGAATTAAGTAATTAGGAAATAAAGAACATACACATTTAATGCAATATCACATGTATATAGTTACTAATAAATGACATCATAAAAGAACAAGAGATTTACTTAATAGACATATATTTTCACAAAATTTAACTTTTAAATTTGTCAATTAAATGTATATTTAAAAAAATAATTCCTAGAAAGATTATTTCGTTTAGAATTATATATAATAAAAAATTCAGAATATATCAAATTTAAAGAATAATTATGAATTAATAATCATATTTTATCATTAAGTCTTATGGTTCCTGAAATAATTTTTATAAAAATTCTTGTAAAGACATTTCTTGAGATATATAAAGTCTTATGGTTCTTGTAATATTTGTTTCCTTTTATATAAACATGAAGCAATTAAAGAAAGATATTAAAAATTAACTGTCAAAAATTTGCAGTAATTAACATACCATTTAAGACAAGTAACTGATGGCAAAATAAGGTAATCATCGTATCAACTTG